>LPNX010224770.1:48167-63067 GCA_001517045.1 Pseudotsuga menziesii
GATTAGGGTTTTGGGGAGGAACTTAGGGTAATTAGAGTGAAAAGGAGTGAGGGTGTTTGGGTTAGAGAGATAGGGAGAGGTAATGTAGAAGAGTGTGGGAAGATAAAGATGATAATTAGGGGGATTTAGAGGTAGGTAGAGGAGGAGATGGGGTGGGATAAATTATACCACCATTTTCCATTGGATTATGTTCCTGAACAAAAAAATTTACACCATTTGTTTCCTTAAACATAACTCACTCTACCTATCCCTTTCTCAAAGGTGCTCATGCTCCTCTATTAAAAATCACATAAATTTTGGACCAAGATATCGATGATGCACAAGAAGGATCGACCAAAGGGAGTGGCGGGTCTGTGTCTTGAAAAGCTCCAAAAAAATACACTGAAACCGCTTAAATGAATTTGATAAATAATATTAGTGTGACTCTATCAGGTTAGCTTCAATGGGTAAACATTTAAGGTGGGAGGATGCAAAAGAGCGGTTAGTCTCTAGTCCACCAATGAAGTTGAATAAGAGAGTTCAATAGAAGAAATAAAATTCAGTATTATATACAATGAAATAGTTGGTTATTTCCTGATACTTATACCCTTGAAGCCCTAGATTAGCAATATTTTGAATCAGTGAAGACACTACTAGTGAAGGTGAATACTCAGGTAATTTTGCTTTTGTTTGAGAAGTATTTGCATTTCTATTTTTTATTATGTTTGAGAAGCATTTGATTACTATGCATTATTATTTTATTTTGAGAAATTTTGAAGATTTCTTAGCAACTTATGTCATTTTATTTTTAAAGAAAAAATGTTCATGGAGATTGGAGATGCTACATTAGTTGAATGTTGTGTTTGTTAGGAAGAGTACAACAAAAGAAACATGGATAATGCACATGCATATTCTATAACCTTGAAGGTACGGGGTTTGCGGTTTAGGGATCTTGCTTCAGACATTGATTCATTGTTGGTACCATAGGCATGGTGCGTTCATGCTCAAAGAGGATTTTTGGAAATCCTGATAGAGTACATATAATTTATTAAGGGATCTTGAGGAGAGGATCTTCATTGAACCTCAAATATTTTTTCAGAGGGAATATTGTCCAGTGAACCACACCCAAAAAATTCAAGTTGTTATAAAACTCTAGTTTATCAAAGTAAGGATGGACTATGTGTACATTATGAAAAAATATTTGCTACCCTTATCCCTTTGTTTTCTCCATAATGCATTTAAAATCTAGGAGCATTGCTCGAGCCTTTGTTGGTTTACATAAATGTTTATCCCCAAATATGACGTCACATAAACACACTTCCTCATCTTTCAAGTGGGTCTGAATGACATCTCTAAGTTGTGTCAGCTATGGATAACGAGGGGCATCAAAGGGAAGGAATCTAAAGATCCAAGTTTTCGATGATAGAAGCACAATACCACTGATCATAATATGAAATGTTGAACAAAAATATAATGGAACACAATGAAAGATTATTTTTTTCCACTTGTTATTGAAAATGATACTTTGCATTGAAAAAACTAGTAACAAATTTACATGTATTATAAATGGAAATTGAGTTACCATTTTTGTGGGAAGAAAAGCATATATTCCTACAACCACCATATTTCCTCCCTCTAAGTTTTTCACACATTAGAAAAGATAATGTAATAACCCATTTTTCGATATATTTCCTCTGCTCAACCCTACACTCATCTTCCATAGGAAATTGTTGCTTCCACATGTAATTACTATGTTGTTTCATCGAAAATTGAACTTTTCCTGATAATAAGTGCAAAATCAAGGATTCATTGTCATTGCTCTAAGAAGTTCTAAGATTAATTTCTCGTAAAACAAAGATTGTATAAATCCTGTTAATATCCATATGTTCCATCTTAGGAACTAAGATATTCCTTATCATAAACATAAACAGAAGAAATTTAGGATCAATACTAGAGAGATGTTGCTTTACAACTTAATCTGTATTAGGACATATGGGTAGAACTATAAAAGTATTGGGAAGATGGAATCCCCTTAACATCCCTCACCACTCTCTCTACATCTAACCCCTTAATACCCCTCAATGTCTCTCCCTTCACCCCTATTTATCTCTCTCTATGTCTCTCTCTAACCCATTAACTCCCCTCACTCCTTTCTCTATCTCTAACCCCTTTCCATCCCCTGTCCCTTTCTCTACCTTTAACCCCATAGCACCCCCTCCCCTTTCTCTTCCTCAAACCCCTTACCACTCTTCCCCCCTATACCTTTAACCCTTTATCACCCCAAATTGTTTTTAATGTTATAATTAACAAATAATAGAATTAATGTTATAATCAGGAAATAATAATAAAACTGTTACAGATGAAAAAAAATAATAAAATCATAAAATTACAAATCACGCATGTGTTGTAGTTTTACAAAAAGTGAGCCCAATTTTTAAAAATGACAACATGTGCGCATTTTTGTTTGGCATGATTTTTTTTTAATTTAAATAAACCACGTGCATGTTTCCTTCCACTATGGTCGAACCTCCGCACTTGCTGGAGTGGCATTCATATGCCTATGTGTTAGCTTCAGAATTTTCTTTAGATTCATAATTACTATTCCTTGGAGTAGGATAAACCATGGATAATTGAGCATTACATCCAATTTTGAATATGCGCATGTTTAGTCGTTGGTTACTATATGATGCACACCATCATTTTTTATGAAAATTTAGACACAAATATAGTTTTTTCTGCTGATACCAAATATGTAATACACACACACACACACACACACACACACACACACACACACACACACACATGCACGCACGCACACACACATATACTTATTTTTCTTGTGGCATGACTCCTTGACTCAAAAAACACATTGTTAATGTTTCATCCATAACTCTTATGTTTCTCAACCATTTTGAAAATAATTTGTATGGTGCATTATGTTGGCTCGCTAAACTGACATTTTGCACCTTCCTGATACTAGGTTTTTCTTCTTCAGTTGATCATTTTCCCCTATAAATCCACCTATATATTTGAACATTCACCTAATTAGTCAGCAATTATAATCAATTTATTGTGATTTCAGAAACATACTTGAGGTTCAGTGGCATCATGTTATTTTTGGAGCACTCCTGTTCAACTTTTGGTCAACGATATTATTACTTTTGAAGTTGCCAGTTGTACACATATAATTCGAGTGGATCGAGTTCACCACTCCAGCTCAAATTAGTTGATTGATTCACACATGATAATTAACGATATCTTCATCTATATGCACTATGTGTCATAGAGATGAATATTCGATATCAGTTTGAGATATTTTAGGCATTTTCTTGGGCATCCATAAATATGATTATTAAATGATGGTACAACCGATTTTCTAAATCGGTTATGTAATTTTAATGGAATATAGAGACTACTGCTAGAGGATCAGGTTAACTATTCAATTCCCGGATTATAAATAGATGACTTTATATGTAATAGACATTAGGGGAAATATTGCTAAACAATGTGTTTTTTATCTGAGCTAAAATAAACAATAGAGCCAGAACTTGAACTTGATCTTGTTTTCAATTATCTAAATGATGTTTTATAGGATTGTAATTTAACTTGTTCTAATTCGTTAAGATGGTTTATTTTATAATATTGTTAAATGTTTTTTTAATTTAGGTTAATTCTGTAGGTCCTTTAAGGACTTGTGGTCCTGTTGGAAAGGATCCACCAGGAGGACCATAAGTCCTTTCCTTTTATTTTTTTAATAGTCACAAATATTTTGATTATTTATTTTCTTCAATTTTATGTTTATCTCACAAATGGTAAATTTTAATTTGATAGGATTGATACCAATTGTAAAAAGGATTTCTTCATACTTTTGTTACACACTTATCTTACTGTAATTTTGTATCTAAGTTTAATTTATGTAGTTTTAGTTCTGCTATGATCCATTTTCTCTCTCAAATTGGGAGGTGAAATTTTATTAATATCTGAACATTGGTTTTGATATAGGGTAGTTACATTAAAATAAAATCATTGTTTGAACAAATCGTTTTTAGTTATACAATTCACTTTCTATCACACACTCTGATTTCTATGTCATTGCATAGTTTTCTATATATATAATTTAATTTTCAACTTTTATTAGACTGAACAATTCTTAGAGGGTCATTACTTTTGTTGAGCTGTGTTGTAGAATTAAGATTGGATTGAAACTGATTTGGATGAGTATTTTAATTTTATCTCGGTTATAGTATTTTGCAAAGAGTTTGAAAATTTGGTATTGTAGGATTTATATTTTATATCTACTTAGGATGAAAAGATTGAATTGAACGAATAAAATTGCAATTTTTATTTTTTCTTGTATTAAGGTGTGTGTGCCGGCAGTAGGTTAGGAAAATATAGACTTTAGTTCTTCATATATAGTGTTTGCATATCACAATTTACCTCCATGGGTTGACAATCTAATACTGGGAATTAATTGACATATAATTTTACCAACATTTTGGCGTCATTTTCGGGGAGGTTCTAAAGCAATTGAAGTCTCGGTACATAGGTTTCGTTTACATTTCACAACAAAAGGGAGGGGAAATGGTAGAACACAAAGACAACTTCAATATGAAATTTATTTGGTGTAAATCCTATCACATCCACTTTTGTGGGTCTCCGCAAAACCTTATGGTTCCTTTTCATGCAAATAAGTTCCTATTTGCAAGTGTGTTTATTAATTCGCATGTTTGATTTACTTTTTTTTGCAAGTATGTCTACTTTTTTCGCAAGAGTGTTTTTATGCAAAGTTTGTTTATTTATTGCAAGTTTGGGTGTATTTATTTCTTTCTTGATAACTTATTTTTCCACAAGTTTGTGTGCAGTACATTTCTTTATTAAGTCGTTTCCTTTAATTTTGCAATAGTTTTTTTTTAAAAGATTAAATTTTTCATAGAGGCACTGTAAGATCCTTGCTATTGATACATTTATGAAGCAATATTTTTGAAATAATACAAATTTAAGGATGTTCAATAATTTCTTTAACAAATAAGGGCTCATTACCACAAACAATTTCTTTGACCCTTGTTCTCATATCAGATTTATATCTGAAGAAAAATATACCTTACAAAGGAGACAACAGATCCATGAGCACACACAACATGCAGATATATTAAGCTATCCTTCTACATTGATTGAATGATCCCAAGAATCATGGGTGAAGGATGAACAAGAACAACAATTGGAACCTGGAATTAAAGAATTCCTTGCTTGTTTAGCACCACATGAGGAGTATGTACTAGAAGATCCACTCGACATAGTAATGAAAGATATTGGACAAGGAATATTCACAAATTGGGAATTCATTAAACATTCATATGAGTCAGTTATATAGTCCACGTCCTCTATTTTTCAGCAATTATTATTGTCCAGATCATGTGAGACGATGATTCCTCATATCTGAGTATTTTTTAACACATATTTTTCAACATTGGATATGAGTGTTTTAAAAATACTGATTCTTAGATAGTACACTAGAAATATGCATACACTTGAAGAGATGTTCTTATTTCTAGTATAATAGTATAGGTAAATAAATAAAGAAAAAGGAAAGAGAAAAACAAGCTTTGTTGTGAAAACCAGCTTGTTTGGTGGAACCTAGAAAGGGCCTAGTTAGAAAACCAGGAAACTAGCAGACTAGATTCCACAATAAAGTTTGTTGGTGGTGTATATTTCATTTTTGCAAAATCATTTTGGTTATGTGCTCAGTTGGATAATTGGAGATTCATTAAGGCTATACTTCTAGCAAGTTTCAACCCATTGACTTTAGAACATTTTCTGGTTCTGAAACTCGAGACATTATTGGGTACCCTGGAGCCTGCATGCCTTAATGGAAGGTATCCTTGTCATTTGCTAAGGAAATAAATTAATGTTTCTTGGAAAATGAAATCTACAGTTCATATGAAATCAACAAATATATTCATAATTGTTAGGATGTACCAAGTGCTTTGATTTCCATTGACATTAAAGGTGGAATATCTCGCATTGGTTAATAGCTCTCATCATTGGTTTGTAATCCAATGATTCCTACCTATGTTTGACATCAATAAATTTATTCATATAGGTAGGATTGCACAAAAAGGACATAGGAGAAGACCTTGCAGCTCATTAGAAATCACAGGTTTTTTTATGGATGGTTCCAGCATTTTGCAACCTTTATTTCGGATTTGGTAATTCAGTAAGAAGTTTATTTCTTTTTTTTCTTCAATAGTATAGAATCAGTCAAGAAGTGGCCAAACAACCTATCAGTGGTAGCATTCATTTTCTTGTGGTAACAAAATTATTCTTTTGTTGTAGCAGGGAAAAATTTATTCCATTACAGAAATTCCACTCTTGCTAAGAAAATGCAGTAGGTAGTAGACATTCTCACAGTTAACATATTCATGTCTACTTTGGTACAAATAATTTCCTAAGGTAAATTTCATTTGATTATGTGCATAGTGTTAAGTAAATTACTGGGAGAAAGGGAGCGAAACGCCATGAGTTGAATTCCATTTCTATGTTGCAATATTTTCCCGAGTTTGGTGCATGCAAGTCAAGATTTGTGGGCACAAAATGGTATGAGTTATTTCAAAATTTTTGGGGGTATGATGATGAAATAGCACTGAAGTTTGCAAAAGGGTTTGATGGAAAAGTTTTCCATATTAGTGAGTTTATTATGATCATCTTTGAGAGGATAATTTCTCATTCTACTAGCTTGCCTCGAATGGGAGCACAATGGTTTAAGGATAAGCCATTATAATGTTCAGAATGCATTTGGTTTATGAAGAAAGAATATTAGTCTGCAAATTGGAAAAAGGGTTTCCCTCAGGACTAGATGGAAGAAGAGTGGTGCAATGTGTTATATGTATTGCAGAAATAGCTAACCTATGAAGGACAGTATGTAACCATCTTAAATTATCATGTGCACCTACTCTCTTATTTTGAAGATGGGTTGGAGACAAACCTTCCATATTTTTTGTACAAAGTCTAGCTAAAATGTCTAGACAGGTTCAAAACCATCCTAGTAACCCTTATAAGAGTCTTTGTCATAATGGTTTGATTAATATTTGGTTAAATATGAATTGTCTATTCTTAAGGATACCTGGGATAATTTTGTGAGCAGAGTTCGAGGCCTTTCTTCATCTGAAATCCTTCCTTATCCACACATTAAAGTTTCCCATCAACCTGAAGGCCCTGATTTCGAACTCGTTCTTGACCAAGTGCCAGAACCACCTCTAATTGATTTCTTCTCCTCTGTATTTAAAAAGCAAACGACATCATCCCAAAAACCCCATTGCCATAGAACCGACAGTTTCACAAAGAGCCACTAGAAGTATGACTAGATGCCTTGCTAAACCATCCAATTCATACCACAATGTATAGAATCATGTTTTTAGTGATTTGGAAGAATCCACTGAGTCAGAACCAAGCCTCTCTAGGCTTAAAAAGAAAAAGAGTACTCCAAGCCCATTTCCTCCACCATTTCCTAAGAAATCGGTCTTTGCATACGGTGAACATTCTGATTTCATTCTTCTTGATCTTGGTTCTAATCCCATAGAACCTAATTCGCATGAAAATCCTCCCGCTTCAATATATGGCCATGTGGAGTATAATCTTGAATTGTTTAATCCTCAACAATTTGACTATAGGCCTCTTGAAGATAACTCACCTAAACATGAACCATGTGGTGAACATATACCTCAAGTTTCTTCCACTTCATTTATACCCTCTGTAATTTCCCAGATGCAGAAGAAAATATGAATATTAAGAATCTTAAAACTGCACTCAACTCATATAGGCAACCCCAAGAGGAAAAAGACCTATTGACGGAAGAATATGAAGAAAACAATGAGTAATTGAGAATTTATAATCTCAAGCTTCTACAAAAAAATGAGAAATTGAAGGAGAAGCATGATAAAGCAGTTGTGGACATAAAACAACTTCATAAATTTGCAAAGAATTGGAAATTTGAAGCCTCCAAGCACTTAGCACACATCCATTTGTTAAAGAAGAAATTGAAGGAGAAATCAAACCCTGCTAGTGGGAAACTGAACATTGTGGTCAATACACCATAATTTTTGTTAGTGGTATTGAAACTCAGTTTTGAAATTTTGCAATCTCTGAAAGGAATCTTTAAATGAGGAAACATGAATAGATAGACATGGGGGATATGTTTCCTCTCTAAATCACACTTTTTGCAACTTCATGATACCAAATTTTTCTTCTTCCGTTGATCATTTTTCCCTATAAATACACCTATATCTTTGAACATTCACCCAATTACTCAACAAGTATATCCAACTTATTGTGATTTTAACAACATACTTGGGGTTCGGTGGCATCATTTTATTTTTGGACACTCCTATTCAACTTTTGGTCAACCATATTATTACTTTAGAAGCTACTAGTTGTACAAATAGAATTTGAGTGGATCATGTTCACCACCATATCAAATTCGTTGATCGATTCACACATGAGAATTCAAGAAATATTCATCTCCATGCATTGCATGTCATAGAGATGAAGATTCGATATCAGCTTGAGATATTTCAGCCATTTGTTTGGATCCAGTAAGATGATTATTAAATGATGGAACGACCTATTTTCTAAATCGGTTATGTAATTTTAGTGGAAGATATAGATTGTTGTTGGAGGATCGGCTTCACTATTCAATTCTCACATTATAAATAGATGACTTTATATGCAATAGACATGAGGGGAAATATTGCTAAACAATGTTTTTTTTGAACTTAAATAAATAGTATAGCCAGAACTTGAACTCGATCTTGTTTTCTATTATCTAACTGATGTTTTATAGGAATGTAATTTAACTTGTTCTAATTCATTAAGATGGTTTATTTTATAATATTGTTATATGTTTTTTTTAATTTAGGTCAATTTTGCAGGTCCTCTAAGGACTTGTGGTCATGTTGGAAAGGACCCACGGAGGACCCTAAGCCATTTCCTTTTATTTTTTTTAATAGTGTAAATATTTTGATTATTTATTTTCTTCAATTTTTTGTTTATCTGAAGAATGGTAAACTTTAATTTGATAGGATTGATATCAATTGTTAAAAATGATTTCTTCATACTTTTGTTATTTTTTACTCATAGCAAGACTTATTGTGTATGTGTCTCAAAATATCCATGTAAGTTGAAGGATCCCTATTTTTTTCAATTTTCTATTACATCTAACATGTCAAAAGAGACCCTCGTCAACTTGCACACACCCAATACTTTGACCAAATTTATTTAGATATCTTTCCATTTTTTATAGCATTAATATTATATCGGGTTAAATTTTCCTAAAACATATAAGCTTCTTCCATTTAACATGCATTTACATGATTGTGAAAATAATTATTAGATTAAGTTTGTAAGACTTAGAATTAAGCCTTTTGTATTTTAAACATGTCATTTGAGCAATAAAAATAGTATTTATTAAGTTCAATTTGTCCAATCCTCTTGTATTTTAAACATATCACTTTAGTAATAGAAATAATCTAATTTAGTAAGCCAAATGTATTCCAAGGCTTTAATTCTATTCCATTTTTTCTCAAAAATTGCGTAGAGCTCTTTTTTTAACATGTCATTTGGGTAACTAAGTTTATTTCTATTTATTACCCAATAAATTTGCACGGGAACTTTTTTCTTTTTACTATTCCATTTTTAACTTGAGAAAGAATTTATTATATCAACGTTACCAAATACCTACATTGTGCTTCTATTCATAACAAGCTATTTGATAATTGAGAGAGCGTTATTAAACCACATATCCTTTAGACTCGTTTCATTCTTTTTTTACATGCCATGTGGATTTTCATTTTTTTTTACATGCCATATGGATTATTAAGAGGATATTTATATAGCCAAGTTTTTCCAAAAATTTCATTGGTTTTTTTTCATTTTTAAGATGCAATTTTGATACATTGTTTGGGTTTGGATAACTAATGTTGAAATATTGTAATTTCAAAGGATATTCTAAATGTATTTTACTAATCTACCCCAAGGGAGATGTTATTATTCCTTTGTCAGTATGTTACTATTGTAATTGGTCATCATAGAGTCATGAGGTAAAACCTCCATTGTAAGTTGGGTTAATAGTACCCTAATGAATAATATAAAATACTGTTTTGAGTCTTCCCAGGTGAAGTCAACCCAGACAGTTTAGTGGGGTCGACTTGTTTAGAGTAAAAGCCAGTTGACAGAAAGTGTATAAATAGAGGAGAAGTGTTACTCATTATAGAAAAAACTCACTCAGTTGAGTAGCGCATAGGAGAGAGAGAAACATATCAACAAGGAGGAGGATACTTGTTTTGGGTTTTATCTTATACATCTTATATAGAGGAAGTTTTGTTGGGTTTTCTTCCTCTTGAGGGTTTTCCAGGATAAATATTGTGTCTATATTGTGATTGTGTTTATTTTAGTGATTCAACATATGCTACTGTTGTGAATTTGGATTAAACACTAATGATATCTAGTCTAGCATATGAAATCTTAACATGGTATCAGATCTAGCCTGAATAGAACAACTTTCACAAGGTCAAACTCGCTCTCCTCTCCATCTGAAAGAAATTAGGGTTTCTGCAAAGTTTGGAATTTGGAAGATCTACTTGCATGGAAAGTTGTGCCTCCTTAGAGCGCATCTATTGAGCCTATGATCAAATTTTTTGGGTGGTTGAATCTTCGGGAAAGACAAACCCTAGTTTGGCCTTGAACCAAAAAACTGTAGAAAACCAGATCCAAAAATTCTACAGAATTTGGAACCTCGCAAGTAAGATTTAAAGGGTGAATATTTGTGATCTACAGAAATAAGTTGGACCAACCAACTCCCCTCATTCAAGCACATCTCCTAGTAAGGTCATCTTTTCATTTTGAGAAATTTCAATTTTTAGTGACCTCTTGGATAGGATGGCCCCGAGCACTAATCTTGAGGATAAATTGGAAGGCATAGAAAACTTCCTAGTATGGAAGTATAGGATTGGTTTCATTCCGAAAGAGAATGGTCTTGAGAAGTAAATCACAGATGAAGTTGCAGAACCAATAGAAGTTGAAGCTAAGGAGAAGCATGAACACGACCTAATTAAGTAAATGGGGATCATTGCTGATTCTCTCAAAGATCACTTGATCCCTCAATTGTCATTAAAGAAGACACCAAAGAAAATGTAGGATGCACTTTCCAGAATGTATGAGGGAAGGGTCATGAACAGAAACATGAGTTTGAGAGCTCAACTGAACGGCACCAATATGAGTAAAGGATAATCAATTCAAGATTACTTCACAAGGTCTCCCAGTTCAAGGAAAAACTAAGTTCTATTGGGGATAACCTTGATGAGGATTAGCTAGTTATGATTGCTCTCAATGGTATCCCTAGACCTTGGGACTCATTCATACAGACTCTGTGTGCCAGAAACAAAAGTGTGAAGTTTGACATAGTATGGGAAGATTGCATTCAAGAAGAAGCCAGAGTAGGTAACAGAGAAGCTCTAATCAAAGAAGATAATCAAGCTCTAGCCATCCATACTAAAGGAAGAAAGCAATCAAACTTCAAGAAGGGTAGTCATAAACCTTCAAAGAAGAAGATCAAAATAAAAGAATAAACAATCCGAAGAAAGATTACTCAAAGTATCAATGGTATAACTATAATAAGATAAGACACCTTGCCAGAGATTTCCCATCACCAAAGAAGAAGAAAAATGAAAGACATCATGCTGATCTAGTTGAATACAAGGATGAAGAAGAAACAACTTGAAAGATACTGAAAAAAGAAAAATATGTAGAAGAATATGTGATATTATCTACACTCTGTTAGCACCTGATTTTTGCTAAATAGAGGAAAGGGTTTTAGACCCACAGGGGAAGAGAAAAGGCCCACAAAATTTCCACGACAAGAAAACCTTGCGGGGCCTATCATGGGATTCTGAAATAGGAGGGAGTCTGAAGATTGCTAAGAACATAGAGACTCACATTGGCCATAGTCTGTCAAGTGAAGAAGAACCCAAGGTCCAAAGTCATAGACAATCCCTCTCGTGTCAATCATGCAAGAGGAAAGAGAAGACCCCCGTCAAAAGGGTGACAAAAGATTAAGTGCTTTCCAATGATCGTGATGAGGAAATCAAGCAGATCAATGGTGGAGAGCCATTTCACAAGTTTCAAACACACCACAAAGGATTGCATTCCAAATTCGCGTAATGCATTAAACACTGATGATTTTCGATGGTCGAGATCATGGAGATCTCAGATCGGTGGCAGCGATAGATTACACAGATCTAAGGTTCCCTTGGGAAATAATGTCTCAAAGTTCACGAAACACAATAAAGGGGATACCTGTATGACGGTAGAGATCACCACAGGAGTATATCTACAACGAAAAATATTTTCCTCCAGCTGTAAGTATGTGAAAAGTATCTCAATTGGAAAGTGCGAAATCTGATAAAGATCTCCATTCTAGACAGTGGGATGGGAGGAGAGTTTGAGATAAATGGTGGAGGTTAAATCCCGCGGGTCGGAGTTGCACGAGAGACTATGAAGGGAAGGTGTGATAGTACAAAATGCCAGTGGAAGAGATCACACAGCTTAAGGTTTTTAGGTCCCAGATCTATGACCAGTATTTCATCAAGCTGGAAAGATGCATGGTTAGATAGGAGAAATAAAATAGTATAAAAGCCGACATGTGGATCTAGAATAGTTATTCTTTTGCATCATCAGGAAGCGAGAGTTTAGACTGTGTTGACTGTGCCACCTTGGACAAGATTCTAATTCAAACTGTCGACCAACCTGGTACATTTTTTCTATATTAAGCTGTTTTCTCATGGCCTAAATGGTAGATTCAGAGGCTCGAGACCTCAAATTTCAAGAAGCTAGGGAAGCCCTAGTAGATAAAGGCGTTGAGGACTTTGATACTATCATACTCAATGATAGTATAAAAACTGCTCAGAGTAAGCTAAAAACTCTTCAGTTACAGGCAATCAACAACCATGGGGTGTTTAGTTCCTTTTTCTTTTATTTCTCCGTTGAACAAACCCCTAGTTTCCCGGAATTCAAAAACTGATGCGTAAGCAATTATTCTTTGTTCGAGTGTGTGATAATGGATGTGTCTAGGTCTAGGTTGTTGTGTCCCATAAATTCCCTTAAAATCCGAAACACTTTACTAATCCCTTCTGAGTTTACCCATATGTCTAGTGAGTACAATGAAGAAGATACACTCCGGTTCTTTCAGAGGTCTCTAGCTGAACAAAAAGAGGTTTTCTCAAAACCTGTCTGAAGCCAAAAATCTAGTTATCAAATCCTCCATTCCCCATCCATTTCTACCTGTTTAATGAAGAGACGTAGTCTATGATAACCCTAGCAAGCCATTTCTTAGGTATGGACTTGAACCAATTTGTCACCAAACCTTTATTGAATTTGATATTCACCCTCAGTTCAAGACGAGAAACATCAGGAGAATCGAGTTAGCCTTCACCACCCGTATGTCTGCAATTTGATGAATTCTTCACTAGAATTATAAATTCCTAGTTGAGTAATTTTTGTTAGTCGAGAGCCTTTAGGTTCCAATCCCTCCTTCTGAATATTTTTTTGAGCTTCAATGATGATGACCTGCAGCTCCCGGAATTGGTTATGACAGAAGACATGCACAAGGATTATTGGAAATTCATGAATGTCCTCATGGCACCAGTGTATGAAGTCCTCTTCCAAACAAAGATTGCAACGGTCCTTCCAGAGATGAAAAACCTGCTGTAGTCATCCCCTGAAAAAAGAGTGGGGGATTGGTTTCTCTCATAAGACAATATAGTGATTAGGGTCTATGGGTTTACTCGTAAGCCATGTGTCCTACCGGTGTTCCTGACATTGAGGGTGTTTGCACTAGAGATAATCTAGAAAAGGCTGAAAACCAAAGATGAACACTTTCTAAAATTCAGGAATCTTCAATATATTAAGTTTCCATGGGAAGTTGGTCCTTTTACTATTAAAATCAAATTAGCCTTTCCAATGGTTGAAATTTTTCTCAGAGAGAAAGGGTTTGTGATGGAGGATGCAATTAACTATGACCCTCACCACATCATCTCTAATAGAAGGAAAGCAAATAAGAACAATCCATTCGAGCACATTGAAGTGCAAGGGTTGGTGGAAAAGGAAAATTGGATGAAATACCCTGGAGAGACTAACTGCGATGAAGATATTTTAGAAAATTCAATCTCCTCTGCACTGGCAGGGGTTTCCCCTCAGCAAGACATCTCCAACATTGTGGCCATGGCCACACAAATCACCCCTTTGGATAGCCTGTATGAGAATGGAAATAAGAGAGAGTATCCATAGGCTATGGATGTAGATGAAGAGGATACGACCGAAACATCCAAAAAATAGAAAACTGAAGAACCTGATAAACTCATGCAAAGTTCCAAGGCTAAGGGGAGAAATAAAACTATGAAAGTTAAAATTCCAACTTTTGAATTTTATGAGTTTGCGTTTAGCAGTGTTCCTAAGGAGGTGGTAAGTAAGTACAAGTCTAAATCCAAGTTGCTGGACAAATACATAGAAACTGGTGAAAAGGCCTTTGAAGAAAGGTTGAATTTATGCGACGAAGTGGAAAAATTGTCGGGCCAGAGTACCTCCGTGGCAACTGTCAAAGACCTGACCAGGGGCTGTTATAGCGGATTTCACCACACTAGGTGAATCACACATTGTATGGCCTTCCCCTGTCCCACTGCAGACTCATTAGCCCCTATGGATGACTTTTTGTCTTTTGATGTATCCTTGACCATCCCTAAAAACATAAGAAAAGTGATATACGCGGCTTTTCCCCCGATAACCGCGTACATACATGGATATTCCCTCTATAGTCGCGTACATCAGGATGTGTACATAATCCAAATACTTTTGGAGCGTTCCTTGACTTGGAT
>LPNX010224770.1:76784-89236 GCA_001517045.1 Pseudotsuga menziesii
TCTCATACATGCTTTTGCATGGAGGAAAGAGTGGAGGAGGAAGAGGCAACAAAGTTGATTCACCTCACCTAGTCTTGCTTTCCTATGTGCCTTAAAACACTGAAAAAGCAGGGAATAAAGCAAAAAAAGCAGATGGGCGCCTAGGAGGCCAGGAATAAAGAAGATTTGATTCCTAAGGCTTTCCCAAGTGCTCCATGAGTCAATAATGGCAAGTTTAACCTCTATGGATAGGCAATTATCAACTTGCACATGGTGGGACTCATGGACTAGGCAAATAAAACAAAATAAATGAATTAATGTCTAAGTGGGTAAATACTATGGGTTGATTATTCTAACAAGTTAGTGGAGGGCAGTTATTGCTTGAGGAAACGTGGGCATGGGGAGGCATCGGTTTGGCAGGCTGCTGTCAGTTCAGATGGTACACATGCCCAGTGGCAAAAGCCATTGTTTTCCTCACGCGTGGTCTTCATTTTTCATTCTCTCCATGGTCTGTTTGTTCCTCCAGTTGGTCTATGGATTCATGCGCATAGGCAAAGCTATTCTCCCTCATGCGGGGATCATTGTTTGTTCCCTCTCCCACAGGGACGGTCGCTCCTTTCTCCTCACGCATAGGAACTCTGTTCTGGTTTTCCTCGCACACTAGTCAGGATTCTTCTTTGGTTTGTGCATACAGTGAGCAGGTAGAATGGCCTCAAGGGAACGATTTCTGCTGGTATGTGTCATAGCTGTGGTTTTAATCCACGATTCTACCTTGCTATTGGTTTAACCCATGATTCGGGCTTGATGTTGGTTTCACCCACCTTTTGGGTTGCTGTCGTTTTGCTCATGAATTTTGGATGCTGTTGAGAGTCCGATTCTTCTTCCATTCGGACTGTGAGTGGGTTTCTTCCATGCTCTGCCCGGCCTGCATCTTTTCCTTTGCACGTAGGTCACCATAGTTTTCATTATGTGTTGTGGGCTCTTAGATGTGGGATGGCTGTTGATTTTCACATCTGTTGGCTATGTCTTCTTCCCTATTTCAGGACTGTCTAAAGTTTCCATCGTTTTCATGGTGATTTTGGGTTGTGGATGTACCCTGGTTTTGGGTTGCTGTTGAGTTGTTTTGGCCACGCTAGGGCCAGGAACAACTCTGAGTTGTCTTGTGGCTTGAGTTGTGTTCACCATTTGGTTGGGATTGTCAACCGGTCGTCTTTGCTTCCTTCACAAGGCTGTGAAGGGATTGTGTTGTTGTGGTATGTAGTGGTTGGTCTTCGGACTGTTGAGAGTGGGATCAGAGGCTGGGTATGCTTGAGAAGGCTGGTGTTGAGGCCACCAACTTAGCATTAGCATTTCCTAGCTCCTTGAAGACTTGGTAAATCCCAACTGTTTTGGCTTACTGCTTTGTAAACCTTGGCTATGTGTAAGCTTGCATTGACCCTTATTCCTTGAGGAATCATGCCCAGCTCAGAGGTGGCAGTGTTGCTGAGAGATTGATGAGCACACTGGCCTATGGTTGGGTGGAACATTGCAGCGATGTAGCTGGTTGCGGGGTGAATTCTTCATCAAAGATAAGTACTACCGCTTTTTCATCTCTGTAATTTAATCTACTGTTTCATGAATTATGATGAACATGTGAATGCTGGAATGTATATGTTGCTTCTGCTGAATGTTGAGAAATTATGCATTGAGTAACTGTGTATCTTTGTATGATGGATTATGCATCATGTTACCTATTATGTTTAAGCTTTTAATTTCAGCATTTATCCCTATTCATGTTCTTGGGGTTGTTTGCCCGTTTGTTTTGTTTCCGTCGCGTCCTCTTCGTCGGTCAGAGGGTCGGGGACGTGACAGACATATTGGTCGAGTACATGAAAGAACACAATAAATTCGAATACATGGCCTAGCAGTCGCTTTGAGGAAAAACTATTGTCGGAAAATTGTCTAGTGAGTTTGAATTATTATTTGATTTCAAGGTTTTATGCACAAGGTTACAAACACCTTCCTATCTGGAGAACCTAGAGCTCAGAGTATTGGTAGAAGAAATGGTAAAGTTGGAGATACTAATGTCTAACCAATGGAAAGTGATTGAAAACTACAACAAGTCCGAACACAGGTTACACCAAGGATAATTGGCTCTAGCTGCAATTAGAACCAAAGATACATGTGTGAAGTAATAAGGAGAGCCGGTATTTTTAAGACGTAGCATCTCTTGAGGTCTAGCAGAGATGTTACCCTCATCACTTTCTGTTTTATGCCTCCCATGGGAAGATGCCACGTTATAGTTTGTTGAGAATTTGTTGCCAATTTTGTAACTAATTTTGGCCCCGTTTTGAGGTTGGTCTCAAGGGCCCAAACACTATAAATATGTTCCTCACATAAGGAGAAAGGTTTGTTGGTTGGAACGTATTGGACTAATATGTTTGTGATATTTTGATCTATTTTTAATACAAGTTACAGAGCCAAATGCTGGTTATTTGAATGTGAGAATTCATGTGTGCTTCTTAATTATAGTCTGTGAGTTTCTTTTCCTTATGTGCACGTGCTTCCTGTTATCTCTTTACATTATGTTGTCTTCATGTCATAGAATTAGTGTATAATGGTTTGGAATTCGTACTCATATGCTCCTATCATTGTCTTCGATGTCCACAAAAGACTTCTTCCAAAATTGGTGTATAATTTATCCCTGTGGTGCTATACACCAGTGTACTATCCACGGGGTCTTTACTTGTTGACCAATATCCTATCACGTTAGCTCATATTGTGGGTTTTAAAATTATCAAAAATTGAACCAATATATTGCAGGTATTGGGGGGATGAGGGGTTTAAGGTGGGGGTGGGTAGGGTGGCTTATAAGTATTGAGGTATAAAAAGGGGTGGGGATGAGGTTTTAAGTATTGGGAGGGGGTTTCAATAAAAATATTTTGGGTCAATATCTCTGGAAATTAAGGGTATTCTTTAATATCCCATGATCGTACGTGCTATGTCAGAGGTTCACTAAGTGAAGTCCCCGTGGGACTATCATCATTTTGCATTTCCCACCAGACCCAAAACATGTTGACTATGATCGAAGTACTACATTTCTCTTGCAATATTTTTCTATGCAAATTGCTCTATTTTCTTGGTATTTGTGACTCCACATCCTGAAACGTCTTTATCCTGCTCTCAACCACCAATATTTTATATTCAATATGTGAAAATATAATCTGGCCTTGTTATGTATTTGTGAGAGATCCCTCTCTGGAATCGGAGAAGCCAACTCCCTTTCCTAAAGTGTTTATGTATTTATCTCGAGGTCCACCTTCCGCTACCTTGGGTGTGATTCTGAGTGTTAACACACTCTATGGGTTTGTAACACCTGGAGACAATACATGGCTTATTGATAGTGGTGCTTCAAAACAAATGACAAGGAAGAATAAAACTTTGTTAAGACTCGAAGAAAAGAGCTCTCCTTAGAAAGTGTCATTAGGATATGACTATCAATATCCCATCAACGGTATTGGTGAATCAAGCTACAAGCTTGACTCTGGGACTTCCATGAAGATGAAGGAAGTACTGTATGTACCAAGTTTGAAAAAGAAATTACTTTCCATATTAGCTCTAGATAAGAAAGGATATGGAGTTTCTTTTATAGATGGACAAGTACTTATGTGTTCCAAAGGAAAGACACTTGAATATGTTGTGGTCATTGGAGAAGAGTAAGGAGGACTGTACAAACTCAAAGGACATCTAGAGACAACCCTTGTTAATTAGATTATTAGCTCAAGTGAACTATGGAATAGGAGGCTTGCTCACATCAACTACAGAGAACTGTCCTATGTGAGAAAGGTGGTAACAAGGTTACCAGATCTGAAGATTGATCATGAGGGAACTTGGAAAGGATGTGCAAGAGGAAAGAACATCAAGAATCCCTTTCTGAAAAGTGAAACAAAGACTAAAGGTACATTGGAATTGATTCATTTTGATGTATGTGGTCCTCTTCCCTCCACATTTTTAAGTGGATATGAATATTATGTCACATTTATTGATGACTATTCAAGAAACACATGGATATACCTCTTGAAAAACAAGAGTGAAGTGTTCAGGAAATTCAAGGAATTGAAAGCCTTAATAGAGAACCATTCAGAAAGAATAATCAAGACACTGATATCAAATAATGGTGGAGAATATACCTCTAAATAATTTGAAACATTATGCAAGGAGGATGGAATCAAGAGGGACCTAACCACTCCTTATAATCCTCAACAAAATGGTGTTGTGGAAACAAAGAATAGAACTATTATGGAAGCTGTGAAAACAATTATTCATGACTAAGACCTTCCCATGCACCTATTGTATGAAGCAACAAAAACAACCGTATATGTGCAGAATAGATTATCTCACAGTGCTCTTGGATTCAATATGCTTGAAGAGTGGTATATAGGAAAGAAACCTGAAGTGAGCCATCTCAAGGTATTTGGTTGTCCAATATACGTACATATTCTGAAAGAGAATAGAAGCAAGTTGGATCCTTCTGGAATGAAGGGAATACTTGTTGGATACTGTGAAGTCTCTAAATCCTTCATGATATACATTTTAGGATTTCATCATATTGATATTAGTAGAGGGATGTAACATTTGATGAAGAGACAACTGTTAAGAAATACATAAGGTGTCATTTTGAAGAAGTACATGAAGAGGATGTACCTCCCAGAATGATAGAAGTTGGACCCTCTACTCAAATAGTAGCATATGAAGATCATGATATGCTATAATCTCAGGAACCAACTACTATGGATATGTCTTGAAAGGAAAAACCTGCTTGGGTACGAGAAATCATACAAGAAGCAAACATATATGGAGCTTCATAAGGCTCCACAAGAACAAGCAAAAGATCAAAGACATACTCCAATTATGGAGCTTTGATGTGTGACCTTCTAGATCAAGAACCCACCAGCTATGAGGAAGCTGCATAGAAGAAAGAGTGGGTGGAAGAAATGATGGAGGAATACTAGTCAATAATGAAGAATGATGTTTGGGACATCGTACCCAAACCAAAAAACAAGAGTGTTGTATCTTTGAAATGGATCTACAAGATAAAACATGTTGTTGATGGAAGTATTGAAAAGTACAAGGAAATATTTATGGATAGATGATTCTCTCAGAAAGAGGGGATTGATTATGAAGAGACATTTTCTCCAGTAGCAAGGAACACTTCCATCAGAACCATCAGGGCACTTGCTTCCATGATGATGTGGGATAGATATGAGATGGATGTAAAGACAACCTTCCTAAATGGTGTGATTGAGGAATAGGTTTATATCAAACAACCACAAGGATTTGAAGTCGAAGACATATTGACTCGTGTATGTAACTTGAAAAAGGCTATGTATGGACTGAAGAAAGCTCCTAGAGCTTGGTATGGTAGAATAGATAGCCTATTGACAAGCTTGGGATTTACCAAGAGTAGAGTTGATCCTAACCTTTACATGAAAGTTATGTATGATGAACTTGCCATACTATTATTGTATGTCGATGATCTATTTTTGACTGGAAATGGGAAGTAGATCACAGATTGCATTAAAAATCTAGCCAAAGAATTCAAGATGAAATATTTGGATTGATGCATTATTTCCTTGGGATGGAAGTGTGGCAGAGCCCAAAATGAATCTTTCTGAACCAGGGAAAGTATGTAGTAGAAATATTGAAAATATTTGATATGTTGGATTGTAAATCCGTGACCACACCCATGAACACCAACCTAAAGTTGTTATCTCATGAGTCATCAAAGTTAGTGGATATGAATCAGTATAGAAATATTATTGGCTCATTGATGTATCTAATGAATACAAGGCTAGATATATGCTCTGTTGTGAACACCTTAAGTCTATCCATTTAAACCTAGACGAGTTCACTTTATAACTGCAAAGCATGTGATGAGGTACCTAAATGGTACGATAGATCTTGGACTCTACTATGGTAGATATCATGAATGCAGATTGTATGGATATACAAATTCATATTGGGCAAGAAGTGCTGCATATAGGAAGAGCACCTCAAGTGGATGTTATTGTCTGGGATCCACCACGATCTCATGGTTTAGTAAGAAATAGTCCATTGTTTGTCTCAGTGCAATTGAAGCAGAGTACATAAAAACTTTCTCCGATAGTTGTGAAGCGATATGGCTTTGCAAACTAATTCCGGGACTATTTGACATGGAGTTGGAAACCACAGTGATTCTGTGTGATAACTAGAGTTGAATAAGATGACAGAGAATCTTTTGTTGCATGATAAATCAAAGCACATAGAAATATGATACTTTTGAATAAGGGATATGGTACAAAAGGGAGTTATAAATCTCCACTATGTGATTACTGATGAGAAATTTATTGATGTGTTGACCAAGCCTCTATCTCGAGTAAAGTTTGAATATTTTAGTGACAAGCTTAGTGTAGATTATAAAGACTTTCCTTGCAAGGAGGAACAGTGATGATACTACAAACTTTCGTTGCAATAAGGAAGGATGAAGACATGGACCCTCTTTAGAAAGGAGGAATAAGTCCAAGATATGGACTCTCCTTGGAAAAGGAAAAACAGGTCAAATATATGAACCCTCCTTGGACAAAGGGGGAGAAGGTTGATGATATGGATCCTCCCAAAAAATTGGGAGTAATGATAAGAATGTCATCGATGTTGGATGATAGTGAATCTCCTGAATATGCTGACAAGGTCTGACATTCACTTGTGGACAATAGTATCCTCTCTTTAGGATGGTCTTGTAGGAAATAACACTTTGTTCCTAAGAGTGGTCCTTACTAGCTAAGGATGGCCCTGCAAACGTTACTCTCGCATGGAGAGTACCCGCATTCATTTGTGGATATCGTAGTATAGCATTCACTTATGAATGGTCATATATTTCGTGCCGAGGATGTCCTATGATGAGTCCTTAAGGATGATAAGGCCAAAATTTAGGTGCGTTCAATATCTACCTTGTAGACATTACTCTCACATGGAGAGTGTACCTACATTTATATGTAGATTCCATAGAATAATACTCGCTTGGGAGTGGTCCTTTATTTAGTGATAAAGATTCTCTATAATGAGTCCTCGTGGAAGTCATAACAGGCCACTCACATAGATTGGTCCTAGCTATAATTGGATGAGGATGTCCTACGATGAAACCCTACATTTATGTGCTGTCGAGATCTGCTCTATAGACAATACTCTTGTATGGAGAATATACCTACATGTACATGTAGATTCCATAGTATAAAACTCGCTTAGGAGTGGTCCTAGATTTGAAGCTGAGGATGCTCTACGATGAGTCCTTATGAACGACAGGGCCTGCATCTAGGTGCAGTCTAGATCTACATTCAGTTGTAGATGATTCAGTTGGTCGATGCTATGGAACCTCCTCATTAAGGGGGGTTAGGATGATGGAGGATTGCATCATCCTTGGACCTATGTCCTAAAGTGATAGGGATTGATCATCCCACAAAGAGATCATGTGTACTGCATGTAATGTGGAGACAAAGGATCGAGAAGATCGAAGTGATGTTGCACATGATCAATAAGATCGAAGTGTTGCTGCAAAGGATCTAGAAGATCGAAGTATTTCTACAAAGGATAAAAAGGATTGAAGTGTTGCTGCAAAGGATTGAGAAGATCGAAGTTCTACTACAAAGGATTGAGAAGATCTAATTATTTCTACAAATGATCAAGAAGATCGAAGTGTTGCTGCAAAGGATCGAGAATATCGAAGTGCTGCTACAAATGATTAGATGATCGAAGTGTTTTTGCAAAAGGATCAAGTGATCATGTGCTGCAGAAGATGAGGACATAAATGTTCCAACTACTGATGAATGTTGAAAACTTCCTATGATGTATAGATGTATTACCTCGATACTGCTAAAGATACTCTCTCTCATTACTCCTATAATTCATGATGATGTTGTTAGTAGAATACCCTTCTCATTAAGGGGGAGTGTTGAAATATTGTAACTTCAAAGGATATTCTAAACAGATTTTACTGATGTACCCCAAGGGAGACAATATTATTCCTCCTTCAAGATGTTATTATTTTAATTCGTCATAATAGAGTGATGAGGTAAGCCTCCATTGTAAGTCGGGTCAATAGTACCCCAATGAATAATATAAAAGACAGTTTTGAGTCTTCTTAGGTGAATTCAACCCAGACATTTTAGTGGGGCCAACTTCTTTAGGGTAAAATTCAGTTGACATAAAGTGTATAAATAGAGGAGTTGTGTTCCTCATCATAACACGGGCTCACTCACTTGAGTAGCGCATAGGAGAGAGAGAGAGAGATCACCAAGGAGGAGAATACTTGTTTTGGGTTTTTATCTTATACATCTTATACAGAGAAATTTTTGTTGGGTTTTCTTCCCCTTGAGGGTTTCCTAGTATAAATATTGTAACTATCTTGTGATTGTGTTTCTTTCAGTGATTCTCCAGATGCCACTGATGTGAATTTGGATTAAAAACTAATGATATCTAGTCTCGCATATGAAATATTAACAACTAAGAGAGTATTAGCAATATGTACATTATGAGTCTTCCTTTTATAACATCATTCGGTAGGTTTGAGAATATTTCTTTTGTCAATTTCAATTGTTTTTTTCTAGTATCTCATTTGGTAGGTATACGGGTATTTATTTTCCCAAAATCAACTTCTTTTTATAGCAACTCATTTGGTAAGGGTGAGGTATTAATTCTTGAAAATTTATGTTAATTTTATATCATTTCATTTGATTTATGTTTGATGTATTTATTATGTTAAATTTTTCAGTGAACCAAACCCATTCACATTATTTTGTAATTTTGGTTAATTAAATGTTTTGTTTTTCATGTTTTCTAAATAAATAATTTGTAGTCTAACAAGTACAAATTTGGTTAAGTGGGTGTTTTTTTAAATTTTATTAGTTCAACCTTTCATGAAAGTAGACATTAATAGTTGGGCACCTCCCATGGTGAATGATTGAGGAAATACATAAGTATTGGAGAATGAAAAGTCAAGAGATCGATCAAGGAAATTATTAAGAGTTGTGGGAACAATTCTACTTTTATAGGTTTATTAGATTATACATTTTAAGAGGAACACATGCTACACATATCTAATAGTATTGATTAATGAATTCTGTAATATCAATTATGATATTTTTCAGTAAAGATTCATATATTTATTATTTTTTAGACCGTTGGAACATGTTGTGATGTTATTGGTGGAAGACACAATTCTATTCATAATTCTCTATTACAAAAGTCATTTTATTTCACATGCATGATAAAGTAAATTCTCCCATTATCATTCTTTTATACAAGAGGGGCAATTTTCTTTTCCCCACACGTGTTATAGGTTGTAAAACTTCCATACCTCTAGCTATATAATAGAGGTGAAGAGACCATTTGGGATATGTCATGTTACATGAAAAAACTATTGTTAAATATTGTAAAGTTGTGATATGAGCATATGTGGGGGTGCTCAAAATTGTAAGAGTTGGATTTTCCTGAAGACTAAAGATGGTCAAACCTTCCCATGGATGTTTATCCATTTGGGGTTTTATAATGTAAATTTGGTGTATTCTTTTATCTTCTCTTTCCTCTTTTATGTTATTGTTTATTTGATACTTGTGCAGATAGGAGGATAGACTAGTTGTTTCTGATGTACATGTTACTAATCTATTACTATATATCAACATATGATTCTCAATAGTCTACCATGGTATCAAAGTTGGTTACTGATATCTATCTCCTTCAGTAACAAAAATTAATATTCCTTTTCAAGATTTAATTTCTTCAATATTTTTTATTGGACCCTCTTTCTCTTCTCGACACCCACTTAGTGTTTATACGGAATCTGTGTATTCTTCACAATTATGTACATTTTTTGAAATGATGACCTCACCATTGTCTTTGAAATTATCTTTTAGTCAAGATTAACTATTGGTTCATAAACTTTGGCCTCCATTTGCTCATTATTGAATTAATTTTCCATAGCTTAGTGTAGAGAATTTAATTTTTTCATAACCTAATGTTTTTTTTGTTTTTTGGAAATTTAAGCTTTGATAATCTACCAAGCCTTTTTTTTACTATATCTATTTTTTATTTCTTTCGACCTTCATATAAAGCCTGATTTCCTCACCTCTTCTTGCATTGTATGGACCTATATGGTCATTTTTTCTTTTTATATGGTGTTTTTTTTTTCATTCTTAGAGAATTTCAGGGTTTGTTTGGTAAATTTTGTTGTGTCTGAGGTGATTTCGTATATTTTTGAGGTCATTTTTTCACTCAGTAGGTTGTTTGTTTGTCTTCACAAAGCCATTTTTATTCTCTCATAGGCACTGTACAGATACATCCATATGTCGTATGACCACATAAGTTCTTTATCAATGCATTCTTCCTTGCTGGGCATCTTTCTCTCTCAAATATGCCCTTTTTTTCCTTTGTATGGATGCATGTCTTTTCCTTCATTTTTAGTTTACGTAGTGTGTTTTCCACCTTATATGGATGCAAAGTTTACCGTGTTCATAGTTTGTTGTTTCATTTGAATACGTATTTTATGCATAATTTATTTATTTATTTATTTATGTAATGCTACACACCTTTGATACATTCTTCACACACACATTTTTAAATTTTTAACACATAGAAAGTATTTAAAATGTATGCAATTTACTTTTAAATATTTTCAAATTTTAAATATATTTAATTTAATTTTTAAATATTTATATCGATTACATGTTACTTATAAATGTGAGTTCTTTTCTTATGTCCTTTAAATCTTTGGTTAAGCTTTGAGCAAAATTTTATAAATGTTTTTTTATCAATAGTTTATATGTTTTTTTGATGAATATTTATGCTTTTGCAAGATAATTCTCGCAAACAGTAAGTTGTTATTTTTCTCATTAGATACTTGTCTTTTATTAATTAGTTATACTTTCTTAGTTTTATTCATCATGTTTACAGGTAATTTCAATCCAATGTTAATTTATCTAACCTTCTTGCGTTGAAGATGATTGACTTTTATAGGGGCTTGGATCTTTAGTGTTAGGTGACAATAAGAAACTAATTGATTTTTAAGACCTGGTTGTTTAATGGAAATATTTTTAATATATAAGTGATGTCAATTTTTTTTACAACCATATTTTGCTCAATCTTTATATGTTGTCGCTAACCCCTTGTTTGTGGCAGTATTTTTAATCTATAAGTGATATCAATTGTTTTACATCTATATTTTGCTCAATCATTATTCGTTGTTGCTAACCCCCTTGTGATGTGGCCACAAAACCCCTCTAATTTATTATTTTGTAATTTATAAAAGATAGGACCCCCATGCTGGATTTTGGTCTCTTGAGTGCAACCTAAATTGATTGGTTGATAATCAACAAGCTGAATGAACTCTGATTACTGGAATGTCTGTCAATATATTAATGATCTTTATTTTCAATTCAATTTCCCATTCTTGAATAAGTAATCCAAACTACTGGATCTAGTCGATTTACCCTCTACTAGCATCTTGTTGTGATGGGAATGGTTGAAGTATAAGTTTATTGATCATGTATGGTTCTCCAAGTCTCCTATCTATAGTTCCCATTCATTGTCTCCCAATCTTTACTTGCTACTATGCTTTCCAAACTGCATGGAAACAATCAAACTTGGATAATCCTATCTTCCTCAATCTATGTCGTGACCTTATGGTTTCCCTCTTGTATCCATCACATACTCGGAAATGTTGTTTTACCGATCATCAAACCCTTCCATGAGTAAATCAATCTGCATTGTAGCTTCATCTAAGTTGTGACTAGCAGGCCCCATGATAGGATTAATCCTTGTACCTCAGTCGTAAGTGGATTTTAATTTGATTAAGGCTCTCACTTAGCTTGGAATATCTTTATATAACATTTATTACTCATTGGTTGACTTAGGGGAAATTGCGAGAGCAATTCAATCTTTCGACAATGGTCCATTGTGATGCACATGAAGTGACCAATGGCCTAGTTTGAGTATTAAAATATTTTAATCAATGCTGGTTGGTGTTAATCACTACTAATATACATAAATCCTATATGAAGCCTCGACTTTCATTAAAAAAATGCCTTCATAAAAAAATTCCTTCATAGGTATATTTGGGGTCGGTAAAAGTGATAATTTTGTCAATAAACCCATCAATATTTGACGTGCTCACCATTACCAATCCAAAACAACTTGCAAAATTTCATTCCAAACTCCAAAAATGCAAAAACTCCTCCTATAATTTCTTCTTGGCAATCTAATTCTGAGTTCACATCTCGGAAGTGCTCCATCCTCACAAAGAAATTAGTGATGTCATTACATCTTAAATATCTCATAATCTCTTGCATCTCCATCATCTGCTTATTGGTCCTTACATCAATGAAGTTTCTCTTATATATAACCTTCAAAATGCTTGGAATTTAACATAATAAAGAAATCATCAAAATAAAGAAAACAATATATATATA
>LPNX010224770.1:89311-147306 GCA_001517045.1 Pseudotsuga menziesii
AATTTTCCTTACAGGTTTTTCTATAATCCTTAAAACTTGAGGAAAGAACGAGTTCTCAGAACATGGAAAGAAACCAATCAGAAAAAAATGTAAGTCTATCGCCATAAGGGCAACAAGAACTTAGGAATTCATGCCGCATAAATACACGAGGGTGGCAAAAACTTGTGAGACTAGGCCGCAACAACATTGAGAACCTGTGAGATTAAGCAGTAATGGCGATGGAAACTTTCCTCATAAACATCAACTCTAATTGAGCCACAACCTGAAAATATTCGACCATCCTTAGGTTGCGTCTTACTGGTCGGAATGCTATGCTCATGCATTGGCTCTATAGTCCATTTAATGACATCGAAATTAATATAATGGACATGGGTTTCATTGGGTAAGATAATATCCATGAAATGGTAAGTCCAGAATATTGTTGGCAGTGGTTAATTACTCCACTGTTAAGATCAATTGCCTGTTAAAATGTTGAAGAGGCTGTTCAGATCGCTAAATGCCAGAGATCTGAAATGTCATTCACTGCCACGCTAAGTGGCCGTCAAAACTTTGAAGAATCAATCACTGCCACACCACTTTGATTCTATTATGCTATCAAGGTTGCTAACGGATAACACACCACATCAATTTCTGAAGAAGTAGTTGCAGCCCCTGTCACAGGTTATGAAATAATTATTGGGGCAAAGCCTTACATTATTTTTGAAAAGCCAATTTTTGAAGAGCCATTCATCGTTCCTATTGCAGCTCATGAAAGGGCAGAAAATTAATTAAATTCTGACAGACATTAAAATTATAGATCATTAAAAAAATATTTTGATTGAACCAGCATAGCGCATCAAATCACTGAAGAAGTATCATAGTTTTTCGGTCAGACTGTAATAGACTGTAACAGAGCATTTTGTAGATAATGACCAACTTAGCTAGATATCCTATAAATACCTTGCTTGTGATCATGTTTAATATATGAAGAAGTATGTTGAAGATGCACAATAGAGAGCAATAGAAACAGAGTTGAAACCCTGAACTTTACTGTGTTATTTTTTGTGTGTTTACTCAATTTTTGTGTTAGATAACTCAGTTTTTATTTTTGATGTTGGTCTGCAGTAGTAGCTGAACAAAACAAAGTTTATTTGATGTGAATGCTGATTATTAATTTAGTAGAATATGTGTGTTTAGTTAATGGACGTAGGGGTCATCTGAAACTTGTTAAAAGGTCATCTATAACAGAGCTGTGTGTGAGCTATGCGTGACTATCAGTAGTCACAGTTAGTTGAAATAATTGTTTTAAATGATGTGAGCTCTAACAACCAACTGCAGCATCATCTGAATGACATTGTAAGCTGTAATAGCCGAGTTGCAACAATCCCGTAGCTGTTGGGTTGATTTTGTGAGTTCTGTTAGGTAGTTACAAGAAATATATACATTGCTCAGGAGAGCTGTGCATTGCCTATATGTGTTATTTTGAGCTATGTGTAAAGTTTTTAGTGCTGCTAAGGAAGGAGCAGCACTCTCCTACCTTCCCCTCAATTGGTATTAGAGTTGAGTGTTGCTAATTCCTATTTGTTGGTTCTGTGCTCACTTCATGAATGAGCTATATGATTGTATGTTGAACTGTTAGTATTTGGTTTGGAAATTTTGTTGTTAAGTCTAACTCAAGTGCTCTCTTCCTGCTACATAGAAAGAACAAAAGTAAGTTCAGTTTATATGCTCATCTTAGTATTGGTAATAGCTCTTGTTCTCCCTCAAATAAATGTTGAGTTATCATTTAGCAGCAAGGAAGAAACAAGTGTATCTTCCATCATCTTTATGTTGGTTAAAATGTTCAAGCTTGGTCGTGGCTTGTGTTAAAAAAAAAGTGTTGGAGTATGTGGATGAACTTGACTCTGTGAGTGTTCCCTCCAATAGAGGTTGATAAATTGAAAGGAAGATATTCTTCTTGGTTGAGAGCTCCCATATAGTTTAATGGTAGAGCAGTTTGAATCCTAATGTTTTGGAAGTTTGCTTGGTTTGAATTGGAGGTATTATGCATGGAAGATGATCAGGAGGACGTATCCAAAGAAATTTAAATTCTGTGCAAGTATTTATTTGAAGACAGAGACATGGGGAAAAGAAGAAGGCTTAAAGAGATGAATAATAATATTGCTAATGCAAAAGAAACTAGTTTTTCCATAGGAGAGATATTAGGAGAAGCCAATGAGGAACCTATTGAAGTAGAGGAAGTTTAAGAAAATATAGAGGATGCATGAACAAGCATCTATTATCCACCACCATATTTGTCATGTATAATTTATGAATGTTGGTCAGTTGATATGAAATTTTGTTGAGGATGGAGTTAAGAAACTCCAGGATGAGGCAAAGGATGCATTTTCCTTGTATTACATCCAACAAGCTCTAGATGATAATAACTTTTATGTAATTGTTGAAGCAAACACAACTAGAGAATCCTGGGAAAGTTTAAAGATAAAGTTTGATGTAAGGGGGAGGAGTTATATGGCTGAGTCACAGCATATTAACATTTTAGCAGACAAATTTACAGAAGCAGCAGAAGATAGTCAAATTATTTGTAAATCTTGAAATAGTGTTGATATATCAAATGATGAAGATGATAAATTTCTCAAGTATGAATACAATAAAGAATTATTTGTGCACGAAGAGTCCTTGAAGGACATTTCCATGAAGAAATTTAAATTATGTATTGAATTTGATGATTGTGGAAATATAGATACAATGAATCTAGAAGACAACACTAAAAATGTTTTAGAAGTCAAAGACAAATATGGGATTGAAATAAACTACAGTAGTTATGTTGAAGAAAATGAAAAGTGTTTCATTCACCCATTTGGTGCGCATAAGGAAGATGATAAATCTTTGTGTGAAAAATACGCTCATGAAAATGGTGTATCTGATGATAGAAAAAGTGTTGGTGATATTTTTGAAGAAGAATCTGCAGAGATATTGAATGGTGCAGATAAGGACAGAAAAAAGAACAAGATTTTTTCTAATAATTTGTTTGTTAGTGATTGTGCAGGTACAAAGAAAGAAAATGATGAAGTCTCGGTTTATAAGTCAAATATTGAAGGTGAAGCAACTACCAGTGTAGCAGTTTTTTCTTTGAATATTCCAATGATGTATGTTGCTGATGACAACGATGAAGAAGGTGCAAATGAAGCAGGTAGTACCTATGAAATTTCCCATGGAGAAGTAATGATCAATGATGATCATGATGATAGAGTGAAGACTTCCATATAAGCAGTATGTGGAGTAACATCAAAAGCTAAGAAAGATAAAGTGTACTGTGTTGAAGTGCTTGAACCTGTTTATAAGGTTTTTGAAAATATTGATGATTTTAATTTTATTGAAGAATTTGATAAGATTGTTGAAGATTGCACAGAAGTTGCATCAAATGAAATAGATAAATTACAAGAAAAATAAATCTATAATGATGCTGGAAATGTTGATGATTTGGTGATTGTACAAGCAATGATAGTGACAAAGTTGCATAATGATAAAAATCAAAATGTTGTATGTTTTGTTGTAGACAGAGCAACTGAAATAAGAAATGATGTTCTTGATGAACAATTGAAATTTTTGGAAGAATGGCTTCAAAGCCAAGATATAATGACAAAGATGATAGTCTTGTTGTTGAAGCAGAAATGAAGAAAGTTGATTATCTTGTTGTAGCTACAGAGGAAGATTTGAATGAAGAGATAGTGACATCTCTTAGAGAAGAACAAAATGAAAAGAACCAATATGGTTCATAGTATGATAATTTATATAAATTGAAAAAATGTTTGAATGTACAAGTGAGAAATGAATCGAAGATGAAGAAGAATACTTTAAATATGATATTGGAAATGATGAGTTTGATTTGAAAGAAGAAAATTGCATCAAAGATGAATTGGTTGAAGAATCAGTTGAAAATACATTCATGTCACGAAGTACAAAAGAAATTGGGAATTGTTATCAATTAATGTGTCTACAGAATGACATTGAAATAATTACTCTCAGTAAATTCAGAGATAGCTTGTGGGATCTTTGTATGCTCACGTTCCAGTATTCAGAAGAAAATATTTGGATTGAAGTCCTTGGGAAAAAGGACATTGAAAATTTGAATGATGATAATAAAATTGAAGAATGTTTTTCAGTTGAAGTTGAACATAATGGATTGATGGTAAAGAAGAAAGTGAAGATGAAGAATCAAAAGTATTTTTGGTATAAATTTTGGCGTCTTAGGCTAAGTAACGTTGAAACCGAAGCTGAGAATGATGCAATTGAAATTATGATTAATGATTGGTTTGCAAAGTCTATGAAGGTTGAATGCAATAGTATTGATGATGAAATATTATATAAGGAGAATAATTATTATGGAGTTTCTAAATGAAAAGAGCTCATATTTTTAAGATACAAAGTCAAGATGAAGAAATGGCTGAAGCCATGAATGAAGTAAGAGCTGAAGAAGATCAAGGTAAAGATGAAGATAAAATAGAAAACAAAGTTTACATATTTCAACATTTGGAGTCAAAAGAAACAAAAATGATGGATTAGTAAGTTCCAACAAAGAACGTGAACAAATTTTGAAGTTGTTTTGATACTGATGTAAGCCTTGCTAAGACTTAGACCAGCAGGCATTATAGTTGAAATGTTTTTTTTGTAAAAACTGTAGTTGTTTGTGTTTGATGTATTTTTGGGTGCATTAATTAAGGGGGAGAATGTTGGAAGTGGTTAATTACTCCATCGTCAAGATCAATTTCCTGTTCACTAGTATAAAATGAGAAATTAATGAATAAAAAATTGACTAAAGTCAGGCTATAAATGACTATTTTTGAGTCGGCGACTAATAATAGCTAATTTCCACTATCTTATAGCTAGTCGTATTTCACTAGTTATTAATAGCTTGACTTAGTAGTCATTGATTTACTCATTGATAGACAATGCTTTAGTCATTGATAGTCAATGATTTAGCTATTGTTTTAGTCATTGATAGTTAATGATTTAGTCACAGATTTAGTCACGGATTTAGTCATTGATTTAGTCATTGAGTTAGTCATTGATTTAGTCACTGATTGCAACAATTAATGACCAAATATATGACTTAATAAACTACTAGATGTTAACATATTAATGACTATGCTAAATACGACTAAGATATGGAAAATTACCTACTAATAGTCGTATATATGTGAATTTAGTCGTTTTTGTATTCACAAAATTATGATAGGGCATAGAGGAATCGAACCACCAACATCTTGCCTATAATTAGGCAGGCGCTCTACCATTGAGCTAGCACCCTTTAAGAAGTTGTTATTGCTTGACAATGATGATATTCAAACAAATTTATGATAGATAGCAATCTACAAACTACATAATTATTACTATTACAACTTACCAGTAACTAGTATTTATGATAAACTAATTCATGAGAGCTATGTACAATTTTCCCTGTAACTAAAATTAGCATAAGGAAAAATGTAATGCTTTTCATTATATTGTTTAAATTATTGAAACAATGAAATAAATAAAATTAGCACAAGAAAAATTGTAATGCTTTTTCATTGTATTGTGTAAATTATTGAAACAATGAAATAAAGAGAAACATGTATTTTAGCTTATTGAAATAATGAAATAAAGAGAAGCATGTTCTTTAAACATTTTAAGGAACTCTCATAAACTTATATATAATTAAAAATATAACAATCACATAAATAAAATACTGATAAAAAGAGATAGCTTTTTTTACAACTATAACATAGTACTATATTAAAAATACAAAAAAATGAATATAAATTATACATATAATACCATGAAATGTAGTTTTATCATTCAATGTCATTAAAAAATTTTACATAAATAAGTTGATGCATAGGAATTCCAATGGAATATACAAAATAGCAAAAAAATTATAGGTTGTCCATCAAGTGCATCATCATCATCAAAATATATCTTAAATGCATTTTAAAGTGTTTGATGAATATCCCAAAGTTGGATCTATGTACATTAAATGTTCTACATATTACAACATTTAGAACATATGTTGTAAAGAGAATATATTGAGGAAACCTTATACGAAGAGGAGGTGAAAACATCCATGGAAGGGAGCTAAGATAAAATGATGAGTAGTAGGTATTTGATGTTCTACTAGAGTTGGAAAATGATGATAATGCAGCAATCATCTATTGTGCATCCAAGTATGTAGAGTCTTTGGAGGACATACCCATGAGGAAAAGAGTTTAATGAACACTTTTCTTGTTTATGAATGTGTGGATTAGGGGAAGGAAGAAGAAACCCCATTGAGGCTATAAGTAAAAGGAGAACAACATTAAGATTGCTATAGATTTTAGAGAATGTTTTAAAGGAGAGGGCAATGATGTAAGTGTGGTAAAAGAGGAAGAGGTTATAGCCCATAGGGAGGTTGTAGAAGATAAAAAAAAAGGTTAATATAATAACCATTTATAGCAACTACTCCATTACGATCCCTTCCTGTAACTCCATTTGATATGAAGTTCGACGGATTACTAATAGTCACCAAGGCCAATAAATATCTTCAACTCTATACATCCCCTAAGCAATTAAATGATTGCTTTCAACTTATATACTTCTATAATAACCCTACTTTTGAGGTAAACTCCAACAACAATACAAGGGAACTAGCCTTCAATTACACCTAATAAAACTAGGACATTGCAACAAGAAACACTAAAACAAGGGGATGAACCTTCAATTACCCCAAATAAAACTTGGACATTGCAACAGGAAACACTAAAATAACAGCAAACAATTTTTATGTACTCCATAAAGAACTCCATCAAACAACATTTTTCTATATAATTTACCTCATCTTCAAAAAGATATCCATCAGGTACAAAAACCCCATCACTGTCATCATCTTCCTCAGATTTAAACTTATCTATGTCAACCTCATTATTTTCTTCCTCATCATCCTTGTCATAGTTAGAAAGGATTTCCCTAGGATCTTCCTGAAATTTTTAACAAAGTAATAAAGTTAATAAAAATACTGCAAATACTCTTACCAAATAGATTTAGTGATGACTACCTATTGCAGCTGCAACAATTTTCCCAAATTTCTGAAAAATTTTGGACCCTCCTTTGATTTTTTTGGCTCAGTTTTGTTTGAGTCCTTTAAAGATGTCTTGGAAGTCCAGTTTTTCCAGTTAAAATTGACCTTTGGGAAGTTGGGTGATTAGTTGACTGTTTTTCACTATTTCGGAGGTTAAACGAGCTAGTATTACCATCACCCAGCCAAACATATTTCGTTTTATTTGAACACTTAATGTTTTTTATTTTTCGGTGATTTTATTTATCACTGTCGGAAGTTGGTTGAAGATTGAGTTGGGGCATTAGTTCTCTATGCCGCCAACGTTTTGGAAGAGAAACGACAAACAACTCTTTTTCTCGCCGATCTGTGGCCTTTATCACCTTGTGGTTTTATTGTTTAAACCTTTGGCTGTCGATGATTTGATTTTGCTTTATCGCTATCGAAACGTTTTTTGACAACGGTCGAAGGTTTATTCCTCTATGACACCGACGTTGTAGAGGGATTTTCCTTTATGTTGCTGACACTATGGAGAATATTGTGGTTTGAAGTTCCGATGTTTTAGAGGTGATTCTTTCCGTTCGTCGACACTACGAAATGTTTTAGTGGTTATTCTTTCGATCTCTAATACACGACTAGGATGGAATTTAGTGCTTGGAATCGACGACACTACGGCAGTGCTTAGATTTAATTCACCGACACTACGGAAGTGCATTGAGGTTTGAGTTGCCGACACGTAGCACGTAGAGTTTTCGACGCCGATAGATTTGGAGTCTACTGACCTTTAGCCTTAGAGCTTCCGATTGTCGATGGTTTTATGATCCACAGTACTCGTAGTTTGTTTGTTGTGCGCCATTGCGGCTACCTAGTGAACTATTTGCCCGACATTTAGAGGTTCTGCTTGCCGATAGGGTTTTTCCCACCATTTCTTTTACCAAATGTTATATATAGAGGTGGAGCATTTTTAATTATTATCTTTTATTGAAAATCGTATCTGCTCCAGTCCTCGTTGATCGAGTTGTACCACCGTTGCTCAGTCGTCCAGAGTTCATTCGATTGGCATGATTCCATGGAGATTTTGAATCATCACGCAGACTGCACAGTGTTTTTCCAGGTAGGAAAACCACGGTTTCCTTTTCTTGATTTTTATTGGTCGTTTTGAGAACCAAGGTTTTCCCTGGTTAGGTTTTCCTGTAGTTGTGTAGTCATCCATTTAGAATGAATATTTATCCCTGCAGTATGCTTCTTGGCTAGTTTGATAGTTTTTCTTTTACGGTGGGGGTTTTTTGAGTTTGTGTTTTGAGCCATTATGGTTGTTTCATCCCTGTTTGAAATATTAGGTAGTTGGTGCAGACAAGCATTACGCTATTCGCACCACCTATTTTGGGGCTATTTATGGTCGTCCGTGGGGGGGTTTCAGTTTTCATATGCGTTTACCCTATTTTCATGGGGCGATGGAGGTTTTGATTTTTGTACGAGTTGGGGTTTTCCGCGATGAGGATTGGTATAGGGTCTAGCGATCTGAGGTTGAGTAGTAGCAGCAATGCGGTCCATGTTTTATTGAGCAGTTAAATTATTGCGAATGTAGTCTAGGTTAAATGATGAGTTTTCTATCAGTGTTCCTTTTTAGTTGCAGATTGTGGAATTAGAGGATTTTTTTTCCTTGTCATTTTCTTTTATGGATTAATACTCTGTATAGTTTATTTGTGAGAATGCATATGGAAGAGGTAAATAGGTTGATACAGTTTTTCTTCATTACTAAAACACTTACTAAAAGCTCAAATGGTCTAAGAACATACTGTGTTTATGACAGGGTGACTGTTGTAAGGAAAATATGTGCAAAAGGGAAAAGAAGAAGGCTCTTGTTGCCAAGGGAGAAGCAGAGGTTGAAATCATCACCAAAGTTGAATACATATATGAATATACCAAGGTTACCACCGGGGTCGAACTGGATTACAAATGGGGTGAAATATACACGATGATTGCAAATCAAAATGTGCCTAATGTAGGATTTGAAGAGCTGACAATTTATGGAAACATCAAGAAATCAACTCTTATTAAGGTAGCCACAAGGCCTGAGTTGTTCCCATGCTTAGAAGTGATCGGATGGATTATGCCTAGGGCATATGTAACTATGATGATCCTTGAAAATATTGGTAAATAGGGATATGCTGCATACAACCCTGCTTGTATCTCCATGGCATATCATCTGCATCCTGCTCAGATTTACCTAACAAAAAGTTGGTTGAAGGAAACAGATTTGGACCTGGTTGAAATAGTTAAAAGAATGATGATAATAGGGAATAACTTTCAAACCAGGCCCTCGGTAGAATATGATACATCCATTCTGCAGACTCCCTATAGATTTATTGCACTGATGCTGAATAGAAATTTTGGGAGAGCTCAAAGAAAAAGCTTCAAATTGGGCTGGATACAAATTATTTTCTATGTTGCCACTCAAGGAACCATATTCAATTGGGAAAACATAGTGTCCAATAGCCTCTCAGCATGCATATCTTCAGCTTTGAGAGGTGTGTCACAGAAGAAGTCAGAGTTCTACATGAGCTATATTTTGGTTGATTGTATAATATGTACCTAGTCTTTCCCAGCCTTGATGTGTAATTGGGATAGGGATAGGACCCCTGTATACACTGTATATAAATTATTTTGGGCACACAAATACTATAGCTACTATAGAGAAGTATGTGAACACTTCATCATGCCTTTGTACACTCTAATTTTCCTAACAGAATGCAACTACATGTTTGAATAAACGTTCAAAGTCATTGAAGAATATGGAATTTATTATTTAACTAAGGAAGGAATGCATGTCAGAATGTATGGTGGCACCAGGGAACCTTCTCTTCTCCCTAAATATGCCACTGATTATGTGCTACATAAAGAAGTAGTAAGGCAGGTATATATTGATGGTGTGGGAAGTTTCTTGTTTGAACATAAGAAGGCAGCATATCCTGCCATACCAGGGAAGAACTTTCGAAGTAGGCCCTCAGGAGAATATGATACATCCACTCTTTGGACTCCCTATAGATTTATTGCACTGATGCTAAATAGAATTTTTGGGAGAGCTCATGGAAAAAGCTTCAAATTGGGATGGATACCAATTATTTTCTATGTGGCCACTCAAGGAATCATATTCAATTTGGCAAACATAGTGTCCAATAACCTCTTAGCATGGATATCTTCATATTTGGAAGGGGTGTCATAGAATAAGTCATATTTCTACATGAGCTCTATTTTGGTTGACTGTATACTATGTACCCAATATTTCCCAGCCTTGAGGTGTAATTGGGATAGGGATAGGACCCCTGTATACATTGCATATAAATTATTTTGGGCACACAAATACTATAGCTACTACAGAGAAGTATGTGAACACTTCATCATGCTTTTGTACACTCTAATTTTCTTGACAAAATGCAATTGCATGTCCAAAGAAGCATTCGAATTCATTGAAGAATATGGAAGTTATTATTTGACTGAGGAAAGAATGCATGTTAGAATGTATGGTGGCTCTAGGGCACCTTCTCTGCTCCCTAAATATGCCACTGATTATGTGCTACATAAAGAAGTAGTAAGGCAGGTATTTATTGATGGTGTGGGAAGTTTATTATTTGAACATAAGAAAGAATCATATCCTGCCATACCTTTCTGGCTAGGGAGTTATAAGTTTTCAAAGGTAAAATAGACTGCAGAATTCATGCAGGAGCTGGAGCAATTTTGTTTTGGTGAGATGAAATTTCACAGGAATGACTCCCAAAATAAGGTTGTTGATCAATGCAAAGAGACAAATATTCATTTCGAATACACCAATTTCTGGGACAGGGATGAGGAAATATTTAGAAATGCAAGGAACATGACTACCTTAAAGAAGATATTTAAATAGAAAATCACTACTGTAGGCGGAAAAGGAAAAACAACATAGAAGATTAAGAAAGCTGAAGAAGAAGAGGCCAGAAAGAGGGAAGAAGATGCTAGAAGGCTAGCACAAGAGGTAGAGAGATGGATGAAGAATGAACAAGAAGAAAGAAAGAGAGCTGCAGAGGAAGCAACAAAGAAGGAAGAGGAGGATAGAAAGAGAAAGGAAGACACATAGATAAAGAAAAGACAAGAAGAAAGTGGAGGTCTGAGATTAGCAAGATCTAAAAAAGACCATGTTGACGGGCATATATGACTATGCACGTAACGGGGAAGACAACCCGGACCAGGATCCTTAGAGCAGGTTCCAAGCTGTTTGGGATGGTTGTTTCCGACAGGTTTAAAGGCTCTGTTAGCCTGAAAGTCTAACTAAACTAAGTCTAAAAAATAAAACTAAAGCTATTACTTTGGTTAATTAAATCAAATGTACAAATCAAGCTAGTTAATCTACTTACTAATGAATTAGTAAGTTGATTAAATTAATCTATGAATCAAATCTATTTAATTAACTAGGCTTATAAATAATCAAAAACATGTTTAAATGAGTTATAAAATTTACATTATTGACAACTATACATTAATTACCAAGAATCAGAAAATAACCTGAATATGATTCAATGGTTGTTTTTTATAAAATAGTTTAAAAGAAACAACATGTAAATCAATTTATTCTGATCAAGAGCAATGCGAGAAATTGACCATGAAATCGATTTATGCTAATGGAACTACCGCATGAATACGCTTTGATAATATTTAAAGAAGTTTAAATATTAACAAAACCAGACAGTAATGATTACAAATCATATAAACAACAATATCAATCGTCAGTTACACAACATGATACATCAGCAAATTCGAAACATGAAAATTGATAATTACATGAGAGATGTATATTTGTAAACTTCTGTAGAGAATTTTAACAAATATAAATAAATTATAAAAAGGAGATAACAGAACTAACAGATACCAAGAGTATATGCAATGTATACAAACAGTAAACATATATTAAGGTATCACCAGTTCAAAAGATTGAGGCTGCAAACAGGTAGCTGTCCAAAGTCACAAATAAATCAAACCCAGTCTTGTCTTTTCCCTTCCATTAACTATCGACCCCTTGGCAGCAGTATTTCTGAGCTTTCAAGAGAGAAATATCTTAATATTTAACAGCATATAGTCTGCTTTCCCTAGCGCCAGCTCTTGATTTGATCTTCCAACATTGAAAAAGAAGTTCTTCAATGCTGTTGAGCATTTACAGAATTATTCAGGCAGCAATGTTTTGATCTGAGAGAGAAATCTCTCAGTCCAGTTCTCCCCCCATAATAATCAAATTCTTCGCTCATTAAATACACCATGATCAGAAGAAATCCAAACAAAATAAACTCTGCATAGGCGAATTTCTGGAAACAACCATTTCGTTGCCGACCGCAACTGCCAAAATCGTGCTCAAAGGATCCTCGAAATATCCTATGATCCATCATTTTCTGGCGAAATCCTCTTCAATAAAGCTAAATCGGTCCGTTCTGAAGAAAACCCATGTGCCATATTTTTTAGATTTGTCTCCGTTTGTTCACAACGTGACTCAGAAAATCGTCTTTCAATTGGAAACGCGATTTTGTAACTGGCAACAATCCCGACAGTTTGTTCCTTTTCTGGAATGAATCTAATCACCTTGAATCTCTACAACCACCTTCTATCTGGCTCATTCATCGCAGCAAACCTGATCTTCAAGAGATAACATAATTATCTACTCTTTATTTTATGAACCCGCATAAAAATGATCCAATCGCTCACACAAAGAGAGGCAATAAAAAAAATTAATAAAAGAACAGAATAATAAAATAGAAATAAATTTATCTCCTTTTCCCTCATTTTCATGAGATTTGTTTGTAAAATATTTACAACATAATCAATCGTGGCATCCAGAATCGATCTACCTTTATCATTTTTAACAGAAATATATTTTATCACCTAAAACCAGCGCAATCAGATGGAGAAAATCACTGTGAACTCTTCGTTGATCAGCATGCAGCGTAAATAGGGTTTATGTCTTCATTGCTGATTAAAGAAATTGAAATTTTACGGCAGAAAATATGGCAATATCTTCCTCAAACTTAGTGATTTTAATTAGGCATTATTATGAGGTGATTCTCATTAAAAGTTTGAAGATATCACTGCAATCAAACAGCTTGGTAACTATTTCTAACTTTCAGTTAGCTGGCGATCAAGTAAAAAATGATCTCAATGCGTTGACATGAATCCAGTTGTAAATCATTTTTTTAAAACAAACATAACTAAATGTGAGAACATAATTTTGATCCACACGTGGCTTTGAACTCCATAAATCAAAGTGGGTTTATTCTTTTCAGTTATTGCACGTCAAAGTTTTGATGATATTCATTTTTTGTGACAAATAGAATGATCTACCTTGAACTAAGAATGAAGCATTTTAATTTCGTGAAAGACTTAAGTTGAAATAATCCAAACCCCAATCACCATTCTTTTTAAACATTGAATTAATCATGATTTGCCGTTGGTAACAAATACGTCACTTCTTCATTATATGGTTGTTTTTAAAATATGAAAAACAAATCCCATAACCCATAGTATTAACGTCGACCTTTACATGCAATAATAGAGATGACATATGAAGCCCATCATAAAGATCAAGATCAAATAAAAAGGTTGTGTTATGCGTAGATGAAAAGCCTTAAGAAAAATAATTCGAATGAACTTTGGTAAGATGCCAAAAATATAATAATCAACCTTAAGCCTTATCAATATTCATGATAACAATATCACATAATAAAATCAAATGATAAATATTTGGATAAGATTTCAAGATTAAGTTATGAAAAATGATTAACATTAATCACTTGATTTTCAATGCAAATCCACTCAAAATGATAATTTCAAAGTAATGATTTTGTCAACTAATCCATAGTCTGCAAAGGTTTTCTTTAAAACCATTGAATTTCATGTTTCAGTAGCTGCTGGAATATCACCATTTTAGTAGCTTTTAATTCTTTAAGTTTGCTATATGAAATTCAAATATTTCATCAAAACAAAATACAATTTTGTTTGATGAAATAATGTTTTTTAAAGGCTGTTGGGTAAGGGCACAACAGACCAACAGACTACTGAACAGATGGATACACAGGGTGAACATGATCATATAGATCAAGGGCATGGATAAGATAATCCTGTTCCTTAGGAGCCTCCTACAAATTCTTGCAGCACTCAAGGGCAAGCTGTGTTTTATTTAATGAATTTGATACCTTTCATGTAGAAAGAAGGAGAAGAGGTCCTTGATTTCAGCACGATTTTTTTATGACAATGAAAAGAAAAGGATTGTTAAAAGGATGGAGAAAAAGGTTGAAACAAGAGGACAATTGAGAAAAATGATAACTGACAAGACTTTGGTGTATGGGACAGATGCAGATCCAATATTGACAGCAAGAGCTAGGGTGGCGTTAACCTAAGCTACCGAAGATAATGTAGATAGGATGATGATGGATCTTGAGCAGTCCAAAAGGAATGCAAATCAATGAAAAGAAACATCAAAGAAAGAGAGAGATGAAGTTCATAAGTTGAAGACGAAATTGGAGGACATGCAGAATGAAGTGAGGACTTGAAAGACATAACTCCAGACTCTGTAGGCCAGTAAGGAGGCTTTAGAAATTTCTGTAGGGAAAATAGAAAAAGATGCTCAGAATAGCTTAGCATAATTATAGAGGATACAGCTAGATAATCAAGTGTTAAAATCTAATAAAGATAACCTCCATGAGTCCTATGAAACTCTGAGTGCAGAGAAGAACCAACTACAATACAGAATTGCTGAGTTGGAGGAATAGAGGGCCACCACAGAAGAAAGAGAAAAGCAATATCAAGTACACATGGTAGCCTTTGAAGAACCGTAATGCTTCACTAACAGCATCACTGAAGGAAGCTATAGAGAAGAAGACAGACTTCCAGCCTTTAAAAGAGCATGTTCTCACTCAAAGAAGGAAAATCCACCATTCACAAATGTGTGTTGAGGAAGAAAGATTTAAGATTTTGCAAATAGGTAGTAGATTAGAAGAGATTTTTGATACCATGTCTTATTTTTTGGACATATCTCAAGAGATTCTGGAGATTCTGACGGGAAGAATAGTGTGGATAGAAACAAATGAGGAACCCCCTATGGAGATACCAGTTAAATATCAACAGAGTTTAAAGAAAGATTATGATTTGTTGGAGTTTGCAATCAATACTACGGAAGAATTTAAGAAAACTATAAAGAAAATGAGAGGAGCATGTGCGGAATACTGCAAAAGAGTGCTGGTCACATAAAATAGATGCCAGGTTTCTGTAGAAAAAAGATTGGAGGCAATGCCAGAACATGAGCTGTTCATAGAACATCTACAGAACAGGTATCAGGAAGACGAGTAGGAGATCCAACAAGTCAAAGATCTATATGAACAGATTCTGAAGAATGCAGTGGCTCATGCGGTAGTAAGTATCCACTTACTAGAAGAACAACTGCGCCTGAGTCTAACGAGAATAGAAGAAGTCAAGAATTAGGCTGCTAAGTATGAGATAAATATCCATTTTCTTGAACCCTCTGATTTTGAGGGCATAGTAGCAGAGACCCAGGCATGGCAAAAGTTCATAAATGACCAAGCGGCCCCTCTTCATAAAGTGTTCTATTAAATTTTGATTTGAAGTGTAATATATTGTATAATTTATGAGCACTTACTACAAGGAAAAATTTTGGGATTGAAAGGTTGGGGAATCCCAAAATTCATTTGGGGGCAGCCCAAAGGTTTTGATTTTTTGTATAAATATAGGAGAGTTTGATGTAGAAAGGACTTCTTTCCCAAGAAATTTTTTGAGAGTATATTGTAAGAATAACTACTTCCTTTTCCAATAAAGAATTACAAGTTTCCACCAGAGAAAGTTTGGTGGAATGTTTCAAATGCTTTGCTATGGATCAGTTGAATGTGAATTATTTCATTGTCAGCTTATGTCCATTAACTCTGAGATCGTTCTAACTCATTGCATTTATGCTTATGTTATGAATGTCTTATAGTTTATTCTGTGAAATTTCCACTATGAGTAATGAAGGTTGTCATAAACAATAAGCTATCTTGTTGTTCCTATTTCTATTAATGTTCATGTGTTCTGAAATAAGTAACAACTATTTGTAATTTTTCTTAATACATGAACATAAATACATTACTCATTGATAACTCATAATTTTTTGCTCCCCGGGGATAGGTTAGTTAGTTGTAGTTGTTTTCAAGTTTTTTCTGATTTAGATGTGAGATAGGTAAGACAAGAGGTAAGAACCCGCGCATTACATTGTGACACTCCTCGTCATCTCTATCAATTTTCATTTTTAGATAGGAGCTTGCACATCATAACTTAAACACAAAAAACTAAAAATATATACGGTGGAACGGGTCGTAGCCGGTAAAACATTTTAATTTGTTACTTGACCTACAGTAGCCGGACTGTAAACCGGACGGATTCCCCATACCAAACAGTAACGGGCTAGTTGGGAACGTTTATTGGGGAGAATCCCTAATTGTTGTTACCTGTGATTTTCTAGACCTCAACAGTTTCTGGTACTAGAAGGAGGGCCACCAGTGCATGGCTGGCCGAGGAAACTCATTTCCATGAAATTACTCCACCAGTGACAGTTCTGAAAGTAGTTTGTTTCAAAATTACACTCTCGAAGATAAAGAGAAAGGGTATCTGTATCCTGTAGATAAAGAAGTGGTTGATAATTTAAGAAGAATCACTAGGGCATATGCAAAAAATATTGGAGGATTACCTATCATTTCTATCTTACCTAGAAGAGAGTATTAGAAGAAATATCGCCCTGAATTAGAAGACTCAGTGTTGGTAGAATATCTTGTAGAAATGGTAGAAGTAGCCTTACAAGAAGTTGATCAACCTTTGAATCAATTGGACCCAGATTCACCTCACTGTTCACCTGTCGAGACCCCTGTTAAGTCACCACCTCATTCTCCACTCATAGTCATGGCTAATGTAAATGCAAACCAGCCACCTCCACCGCCTACTTGGAGAGCTAGGTCACCTTTAAGTTTGACACCTCCCTTGCATGATTTGCCTCAAGATTTTGACAAGATGTTACCCAAGTTTGAACCTGGTGAAGGAGTTTTCATAGATGATCATTTACAAAGTTTGTACCTGGCTATAGAAGGATTACGAGCTGGGGAGCATGAAGATGTAGTATGTAGATTGTTTCCCCACACTTTGAAAGGAAAAGTAGCCTCATGGTATTTTTCACTTCCTGCAAATTCAATCACGGATTGGAACACATTTGAGAGAATGTTTAGAAGTAAATATGCAGTTCAGAAAACCCATGCAGCCTTAATGAAGGGGTTATGTGCTCTAAAGAAATAAATAAAAGAAAAAGTACATAATTTTACTCAAAGTTTTGCTGCTTACCTAAACAATTTTACGGCATTAAATAAGCCATCTGAAAATGCTCTGATAGAATACTATACCACAGCCCTTGGGCCTGATCTAGCCTTGTTTTCCAAGAGATCGATGAGACCAACATTAGTAGAAACTTATGAAGAAGCTGAGAAGGTGGAAGATGAGTTGGAAAGCATAGAAAATCATCCTGTGCGGTCGAAAGAAAATACTTTTGGTAGCAAGAAGCCTCTATTACTAACTAAGCCTAAGGATGAGCAGTCACAGAATTTTGAAGGGATGTTGAAGATGATGCAAAAGTTATCCAACAGAGTGATATATTTAGAGAAAGATAAGGAGGCTCACAAATCATATAAGCCTTATTATAAGAAAAGGGAATAAAACAGTCAACCTAAGCCTCCTCCACATAGTCATGCAGTAATGAATTTAAATGATGTTGGGATGGATAATTTTTGTACTTTTCATCAACAACTTCATTCTGAGAAGAATTGCCCCCAATGGATAAATTCTATGACACTGGTGATGAATCAATTATTGGATTCCAAACTGACAAAAATTGGTAAGGAGGAAGAAAAAGATAATCAATATACATAAAAACAAGAGGAGGATACTCTGTTTTTGTGGGACTATGTCTCAATGTTTGATACAGAAGAAGAATATTCTTTGAAACAAGAAGAAACATCAGAAACCAATGTGACAACAAGAAGTAAGAGCTTGTTAAAAGAAGACAAGTCAATACTGCCTAAGATCAAGAAACTTCAAGAAAATATGAAGAAGATACAAAATAACACTACAACTGTTAAAATACCTTAATTTACCATTTCAAGTCAAAATCCAAAGAAAATTAACATGCCTATTAAGCCTACTGAAGACAAGGTTGACAATGTCAAGAAGAATCTCAAAGAACCTGAGGTGGGGTATGATATTGTGGAATACATTAAAAAGGCTAAGGAAAATGTCTCGTTGTTTGAAATGTGTAATGTACCTCAGTAGAAAGAGAAATTGTTAAAAGCACTTGAAGACCAGAAGAAGAGCTTCCCACTGACAACCAACCCAAAGAAGAAATTGGTGAAGCAAGTGTGGGAGGTAAGTCTAAGTATAAAACCCTAGCATTTCTCCTAACTTTTGGGATTTTCAACTATAATGTGCACAACTGTTTAGTAGACTCAGGAGCATCAGTCAATGTTATGCCACTTTCAGTCTACAAGAAAATCAATGGACAACCTAAACCATCTACTTGGCAGGTTCTTTAGTTAGATAGGACAGCTGTGAAGGTGATAGGGGAAATGGAAGATGTTCTAATTCGCTTATTTGGAGATTAGAAGGTATGTCAGTACATCAACATTATAGTAGCTGACATACTTGATGCTTATGGACTTTTTTTGAGTCGAGACTGGTTGGAAAGGCTAGATGGATACTTTGCATCAAATTGGTCACATTTATGGTTGCCTCATAAGGGAAGTCCCAATTAGATAAAAGTAGTAAGAGAGCCTCAAATGAAATACAATGTTACTTAGTTAGAGGGAAAGGATGAGCCAGTAAACTCTTTGTTGGGAAATTACTTCATTAAATTGGAACCGGGAAATTACCAAGCTGAAGAAGCCAGCAGTACACCTAACACCCAGCCCGATCTCCTTCGATTTTCATGGGCTGATGAGATTGACTGTAAAATAGTAGATTTTGTTTCGGATGTAGTTTTTAATTCAAGTTCAGTAGAAGTAGTTAGTTTTTGGGCCCTGTATTTTGATGGATCTAAAACACTGGAAGGATCAGGAGCTGGTTGTGTCCTGATTGATCCAAGAAAAAATAAACATTTTCTTTCTTGTAGATTAGAGTTTGAATGTACAAATAATACAACTAAGTATGAAGCACTAGTTCAGGGACTGAAAAAGGCAATAGAACTGAAAGTGAAGAACCTAAAAGTATATGGAGACTATGAAATTGTTGTTAAGCAAATTCGAAATAAGACACACTGTATTTCACCACATTTAAAAGCCTATCAAAATGAAGTTTGGGATTTTCTTATAAATTTTCATGCATTCAATATTATGTCCATTCCTAGATTGAAGAATGCAGTAGCCAATTTACTAGCTACCTCAGCTGTAAGGCTAGTACCTTCCAATAATAGATGCTCTATTGAATTACTTTTTAGGACTTTTGTTCCATGTATAATCACCAATCTACGGGTTTTTGACGATGATCAACAAATTTTGGAATGCTTGATGAATGATGAGACTTTTAAAGGATAAATAATAGATGATGAAGAAAATCAAGCAGAATTAAAATTTGGGAATTTTATTTCTAAGGGAGTTTGGACCCTGGAATGAATGTTTGACTTAAAAAACAAGTTCATAAAGATAGCGAATGCCAAGACTCATAGCTCATCCTTGCAATTTGAGGTAATAAATTTGGGGACTGAAGCTGAACCTAGATATGTAAATTTGGGAAAGTGTTGTTCTCCGGGAAAAAGGAGTAAGTTCATTAGTCTGTTCAAACAATACACAGATGTGTTTTCTTAGACATATGAAGAGATTAAAACATATGACACAAATATCATACAACATGTCATCCTGATTAAAGCTGGAGTCAAGCCTTACCAACAGCCTTTGAGGAAGATGCATCCAAAGCTGGAACCTTTAATTCAGAGTGAAGTGAAAAAATTGTTGGATGCTAAAATTATATTCAAAGTCAGACATTCAGAATGGGTTTCGATTTTCATGCTAGTAAGGAAAAAATCCAGAGAAATTAGGCTCTATGTAGATTTCAGAAGCCTCAATCGCGCGTCGGATAAAGATAACTATCCAATCCCACATATGGAGCAAATATTGTAGATGGTTTCAGGTTCTGAATTATTTTCATTATTAGATGGATTCTCTGGCTACAATCAAGTATTTTTTGAAGAGGATAGGCTTAAAACCAGATTCAGAACCAAGTGGGGAACTTTTTCTTACAGAAGAATTCCCTTTGGACACATAAATGCTGGAGCTACTTTCTAGAGGGCCATGGATATAGATTTCCATGATCTGATTGGCCATAATGTTGTGGTATATCTCAATGATGTCACAATATTTTCAAAAAAAAGAGAGGAGCATGCATTCCATCTGAAACAAATTTTCGAGCGTTGTCGAAAATATGGTATTTCACTGAATCCTAAGAAATGCGTGTTTGCGGTCATAGAAGGAAAGCTATTGGGTCACGTTGTTTCTAAGAAAGGGAACTCCATAAACCCAGAAAGGATTAAATCCATAGAACATATCCCTTTACCCCATAACAAAAAAGGTATGCAATCATTCATGGGGACAATTAATTTTGTGTGAAGGTTTGTACCAGATTTTGCTCAAATTGTCAAACCTTTGCAGCAGATGGTTACACAAAGTGTACAATTTAAATGGACTAATGTGGAAAAGAATGCATTTAGTAAGACAATGAAGAAAGCAGCTGGGACAATGAAGCTAAGTTACATATGGTGGATGTATGTCCTCTATTCACAGCTCTAGATTCCTGGTATCGAGACCTAGTTCATTATCTTCAAGAAGGATATTTGCTAGAACATTGGAATTCCAAACAACGAAGAGCATTAAGTCTAAAATCAGCTTCATATCAGATAATTAATGGAGTATTATTCAGAAAAAAATATGACAGATTTTTTCTCAGATGCTTAGAGCAAGAAGATGCGAAGAAGGCCATAACAGAATTGCATGGTGGGCCTGTACGAGGTCATTTTTTCTGGAGATAAAACATCCCATAATATTCTTAGAGCTGGGTATTACTATCCTACACTATTTAAAGATGCTCATGCTGATGTCAGAAAGTGTGATGTTTGTCAAAGAGGGGGTGGAAGACAAGCTAAAGAAGCAGGGCATTTAAAACTAGTGATGATAATAGAACCATTCAAACAATGGGGGATTGATATCATTGGAGAGATAAACCAAAATTCTTCCTTGTAGCAAAAATACATTTTGACAACAACTGACTACTTCACTAGATGGGTCAAGGCCATTTCGTTATGTAAAGTGAATGAAGATGCAGTCATGGATTTCTTACAAGATCACATTATGAATAGGTTTGGGGTTCCAATTTCCCTGGTTTTTGATAATGCTACTTACTTTTCTTCTATTAGATTAACTTCATTTGCTAATGAAAGAGGAATTAAGTTGCATTATTTTGCAAACTATTACCCACAAGGAAATGGTTTGGAAGAATCTACAAATAAGAATTTGATTAGAATTCTAAAGAAAATCGTAATAGAAAATCAGAGAAGTTGGCACTTAGCATTACCTAATGCTCTTTGGAATGATAGAGTCACGCCCAATAATTCCTTAGGTGTGTCACCATACACTCTTGTTTACAGAAAATAAGCTATTCTTCCTCCCAACATTTTTTTACCATCTTCCATAATAGCTCAGGAATCTAGAGGTACCGATAACGAAATCCTACAGATTAGAATCTATAATGTTTTGGAGTCAGAAGAGTCTAGGTCCAAAGCCAAAGAATGATTTAAGCATCAACAGGAAGTAGTGAAACGTTAGTTTGATAAGCATAAAGCTGGAAATAAGGAATTTGAAGTGGGAGATATGGTTCCTAAGTGGGATCATCCGCATGATGAAAAGGGGAAGCACCCTAAGTTTCAACTGTTATGGGTAGGTCCTTTACAAGTTGCAAGATTTACAGGGGTGGGAAGAGAACTCACCAGTTAATGGTTTAGTTCTCAAACCTTATTTTTCTTGATTTTTTATTTCTTGGTTATCTTGTACATAAATAAACTGATTGGTTTGTTTTATTTTGATTTGTTTATTTTTGTTTGTTGTAGTTAGGGTTTGATTGATTTTAATAAACAAGCATAACTTTTGTTTGCATGGAGTTCATCGGAATTCTAGATTAACTAAAATACTTGATTATAAGACTGTGTACTATTGATTTATTTCAAAGAACTTCTTCTAGTTTACCAGTTTTCATAAATGGCTATGAACACATTGAAGTCCTACTTAATCCTTGTAAAATAACTTAGGATCAAAAGGTTTGGAATACTATTTCGAGGCTCCATCCATCTCACATTAAAAATGCCTTAGGGGCTGACAATAAAATACCCATGGAGAGGAAGCATGGTAAACAATATATTATATTTAAATGATCCCATGCCACGAATTGAAAGCCAAAAGGAAAATACGAGTCAAAATCTCATAAGAAAAGCAATATGTATCAAAACAAAGTACTGAACCATATTAGTACAAGATTGCCAAAGTTCTTCTTTGTCCATGAGTTGAAAATTAAATACATCTCTCACACAAAAGGACGCTATGGATAGAGGAGCCTAAATTAAAAATTTCAGAAAGAAGGCAAATAAGGAGGACTCAAAAGAAAGGACAAAAGTCCAAAATCACAAAAGTGCAAAATGGCATGGGAATGAGGAACAAATGAATGTTTCTGTTTATCATATGTTACAATCATGTGGTGTCCAAGATAGGAGCTACCAGAAGACAAAGGTAAAAAATGAAACTCATATCCCTGGCCTCAAAAGAGTTATCTAGACTTTGAAATCTTAGTTTCCATTTTCCCTAAATTGGACTATCATCAATTATTAAAAGTACATACATATACCATTTGGAAAATCTAGACATCTAGAAGAATGCAACATGTTGGTATTATCAAAACAATCTATTGCTCAAATAAGAAATTGTCCAGAGATCTATGTTCACTAGGTAGTCGCCAATTGTTGCAGTTGCAACAATTTTCCCAAATTTCTGAAAATTTTTGGACCCTCCTTTTGATTTTTCTAGCTCAGTTTTGTTTGAGTTATTTAAAGTTGTCTTGGAAGTCCAATTTTTCCACTTAAAATTGACCTTTGGGAAGTCGGGTGATTAGTTGACTGTTTTCCGCTGTTTCGGAGGTTAAACGAGCTAGTATTACTGTCACCTAGCTGAACATCTTTCGTTTTATTTGAACACTTAATGTTTTTTATTTTTTGATGCTTTTATTTATTGCTGTCAGAAGTTGGTTGAAGATTGAGTCAGGGCATTAGTTCTCTATGCTACCGACGTTTCAGAAGGGAAACAATGAACAACTCTTTTTCTTGCCGATCCGTGGCCTTTATCACCTTGTGGTTTTATTTTTTAAACCTTTAGCTGTCGATGATTTGATTTCGCTTTATCGCTATTGGAACGTTTTTTGACAACGGTCGGAGGTTTAGTCCTCTACGATGCCGACGTTGCTGAGGGCTTGTATTTTATGTCTCCGACACTACGAAGAATATTATGCTTCGAAGTTCCAATGTTTTAGAGGTGAGTCTTTCCACTTTCCGACACTACAAAAATTTTTAGTGGTTAGGATTTCGATCTTCAATACATGACTATGGCAGTGTTTAGTACTTGGAATCACTAACACTATGGCAACGCTTAGATTTAATTCACCAACACTGGGGAAGTGCATTTAGGTTTGATTCGTTGACCCGTAGCACATAGATTTTCCGACGACGATATATTTGGAGTCTGCTGACCTTTATCCTTAGAGATTTTGATCACCGATGGTTTTATGATCCACAGAACCCGTATTTTGTTTATCGCCGACCATTGCGGCTGCCTAGTGAACTATTCACCCAATGTTTAGAGGTTCCACTGGCCAATAGGGCTTTTCCCACCATTTATTTTACCAAAGGTTATATATAGAGGTGGAGCATTTTTTATTATTATCTTTGATTGAAAATTGCATCCACTCCAGTCCTCGTTGATCGAGATGTACCATCATTGCTCAACTGTCCATATTTCATTCGATTGGCATGCTGCCGTGGATATTTTGAATCATCACGCTGATTACACATCGTTTTCTAGGTAGGCGAACCATGGTTTCCTTTTTCTTGATTTTTATTGGTCATTTTGAGAACTAAGGTTTTCTCATAGTTGTGTAGTCATCCGTTTAGAATGAATATTTATCCCCACAATATGTTTATTAGCTATTTTGACAGTTTTCTTTGCCGGTGGGGGTTGTTTGAGCTTGCGTTTTGAGCCATTATGGTTGTTTCATCCCTGTCTGAAAGATTAGGTAGTTGGTGTAGACAAGCGTTACACTGTCTATACCACCTATTTTGAGGTTGTTTATGGCTATCCATGGGGAGGTTTCTGTTTTCATATGCATTTACCCTATTTTCGTGGGGAGGCAGAGGTTTTGATTTTTGTACGAGTTGGGGTTTTTCGCGATGAGGATCGGTATAGGGTCTAGCGATCTAAGGTTGAGCAGTAGTAGCATTGTGGTTGACATTTTATTGAGGATTTAAATTATTGCGAATGCAGTCCAGGTTAAATGATGAGTTTTCTATTAAGGTTGCGTTTTTATTTGCAAACGGTGGACTTAGAGGATTTCTTTTGCCTTGTCATTTTCTTTTATGCATTAATACTCTGTATAGTTTATTTGTGAGAATGCATATGGAAGAGGTAAATAGGTTGATATAGTTTTTCTTCATTACTAAAACACTTACTAAAAGGTCAAATGGTCTAAGAACATACTGTGTTTATGATAGGGTGACTGTTGCACAGAAAATATGTCCAAAAGACAAAAGAAGAAGGCTCATGTTGCTAAGGGAGAACCAGAGGTTGAAATCATCACCAAACCTGAATACATATATGAAGATACCAAGGCTACCACCGGGGTTGAACCGGATTACAACTAGGGTGAAATATACATGATGATTGCAAATCAAAATGTGCTTGATGCAGGATTTGAAGAGCTGACTATTTATGCAAACATCAAGAAATCAGCTCTTATGAAGGTAGCCACAAGGCATGAGTTGTTCCCATGCTCAGAAGTGATCGGATGGATTCTTATTAGGGAATATGTAACTACAATGATCCTTGAAAATAATGCTAAACAGGGATATGCTGCATACATCCCTGCTTATGTATCCATGGCATATCATCTGCCTCCTGCTCAAATTTACCTAATAGAAAGCTGGTTGAAGGAAACAAATTTGGACCTAGTTGAAACAGTTAAAAGAATGATGATACTAGGGAAGAAATTTCGAACCAGGCCCTTAGGAGAATATGATACATCCACTCTTTATACTCCCTATAGATTTATTGCACTGATGCTGAATAGAATTTTTGGGAGAGTTCACAAAAAAATCTTCAAATTGGGATGGATACCAATTATTTTCTATGTGGCCACTCAAGGAACCATATTCAATTGGGAAAACATAGTGTCCAATAGCCTCTCAACATGCATATCTTCAGCTTTGGGAGGTGTGTCACAGAAGAAGTCAGAGTTCTACATGAGCTCTATTTTGGTTGACTGTATACTATGTACCCAGTCTTTCCTAGCCTTGATGTGTAATTGGCATAGGGATAGGACCCCTGTATACATTGCATATAAATTATTTTGGGCACAGAAATACTATAGCTACTACAGAGAAGTATGTGAACACTTCATCATGCCTTTGTACACTCTATTTTTCTTGACATAATACAATTGCATGTCCGAAGAAGCATTCAAATTCATTGAAGAATATGGAAGTTATTATTTGACTAAGGAAGGAATGCATGTTAGAATGTATGTGGCTCCAGGGCACCTTATTTTCTCCCTAAATATGCCACTGATTATGTGCTACATAAAGAAGTAGTAAGGCAGGTATATATTGATGGTGTGGGAAGTTTCTTGTTTGAAAGTAAAAAACACTGCAGAATTCGTGCAGGAGCTGGAGCACTTCTGTTTTAGTGAGATGAACTTTCACAGGAATGACTCCCAAAATAAGGTTGCATATCAGTACAAAGAGGAAAATATTCATTTCGAATACACCAATTTTTGGGACAAGGACGATGAAATATTTAGAAATGAAAGGAACATGACTGCCTTAAAGAAGATATTTAAACATAAAATCACTACTGTAGGTGGAAAAGGAAAAACAACACAGAAGACTAAGACAACTGAATAACAAGAGGCTGAAAAGAGGGAAGAAGATTGTAGAAGGCTAGCACAAGAGGCAGAGAGATGGATGAACAATGAAGAAGAAGAAACAAATAGAGTTGCAGAGGAAGCAGCAAAGAAGAAAGAGGAGGAGAGAAAGAGAAAGGAAGAAGCAGAGATAAAGAAAAGACAAGACGAAAGTGAAGGTTTGAGATTTACAGGATCTAAAAAATACCAATAGACTACTGATCAAATGGATACACAGCGGGAACATGATCATATAGATCAAGTGCATGGACAAGATAATCCTAATCCCCAGGAATCTTCTACAACTTCTGGCAGCACTCAAGGGAAAGCTATGTTTTCTAGAATGAATTTGATACCTTTCAGCTAGAAAGAAGGAGAAGAGGTCCTTGATTTCAGCACCATTTTTTATGACAAGGAAAAGAAAAGGATTGTTAAAAGGACCAAGAAAAAGGTTGAAACAGGAGGACAATCGGGAAAAATGATAACTGACAAGACTTTGGTGTATGAGACAGATGCAAATCCAAGATTGACAGCAAGAGCTGGGGTGGAATTAACCCATGCTACTTAAGATAATGTAGATAGGATGATGAAGGATATTGAGCAGTTCAAAAGGAATGCAGCTCAATTAAAAGAAACACTGAAGAAAGAGAGAGATGAAGGTAATAAGTTGAAGAGGAAATTTGAGGACATGCAGAATGAAGTGAGGACTTCAAAGACAGAACTCCAGTCTCTGGAGGAAAATAAGGAGGCTTTAGAAATTTCTGCAGGGAAAATGGAAAATGATGCTCAGAACAGCTTAGCAGAATTACAAAGGCTATAGCTAGAGCATCAAGTGTTGAAATATAAGAAATATAACCTCCAGGTGTCCTATGAAACTCTGAGTTCAGAAAAGAACCAGCTACAACATAGAATTGCTAAGTTGGAGGAAGAGAGGGCCACCACAGAAGAAAGAGAAAAGAAATATCAAGTACAGGTGGTATCCTTGGAATAAAATAATACTTCAGTAACAACATCACTGAAGGATACTATAGAGCTGAAGACAGAATTTTAGCCTTTAAAAGAGCATGTTCTCACTCAGAGAAGGAAAATCCACCATTTACAAATGTGTGTTGAGGAAGAAAGATGTTAGATTTTGCAAATAGATAGCAGATTAGAAGATATTTTGGATACTACGTCTAATTTTTTGGATAGATATCAAGAGATTATGATGGGAAGATTAGTGTGGATAGAAAGAAATTAGGAACCCCCCGCGGAGCTACCAGTTAAAGATCGACAGAGTTTATAGTAGGATTATGATTTGTTGGAGTTCGTAATCAATACTACGGAAGAATTCACAAAAATTGTAAAGAAAATGGGAGGAACATGTGTGGAATACTGCAGAAGAGTGCTGGTCACATACAATAGATGCCAGGTTTCTGCAGAAAAGAGATTGGAGGCGATGCCAAAACATGAGTTGTTCATAGAACATCTATAGAAAAGGTACCATGAAGACGAGTAGGAGATCCAACAAGTCAAATCTCTAGATGAACAGATTCAGAAGAATGTAGTGGCTCATGCAGCAGTAAGTATCCACTTACTAGAAGAACAGCTACGCTTGAGTCCGACAAGAATAGAAGTAGTCAGGAATCAGGCTGCTAAGTATGAGATAAATATCCGTTTTGTTGAACCCTCTGATTTTGAAGGCATAGCAGCAGAGGCCCGGGCATGGAAAAACTTCATAAATGACCAAGCGGGCCCCTCTTCATAAAGTGTTCTATTAAATTTTGATTTAAAATGTAATGTATTGTATAAATTATGAGCACTTACTACAAGACAAAATTTTGGGATTGAAAGGTTGGGGAAGCCCAAAAGTCATCTGGGGGACAGCCCAAAGGTTTTGCTTTTTTGTATAAATATAGGAGAGTTTAGATGTAGAAAGGACTTCTTTCCTAAGCAATTTTTTGAGAGTATATTATAAGAAGAACTACTTCCTTTTGCAATAAATAATTACAAGTTTCTGCTGGAGAAAGTTTGGTGGAATGTTTCAAATGCTTTGCTTTGGATCAATTGAATGTGAACTATTTCATTTTCATCTTATGTCCATTAACTCTGAGATCGTTCTAACTCATTGCATTTATGCTTATGTTATGAATGTCTTATAGTTTATTCTGTGAAATTTCCACTGTGAGTAATGAAGGTTGTCATAAACAATAAGCTATCTTGTGGTTCATATTTCTATTAATGTTCATGTGTTCTAAAATAAGTAACATCTATCTATAATTTTTCTTAATACATGCACATAAATACATTACTCATTTATAACTCATAATTTTTTGCTCCATGGGGATAAGGTTAGTTAGTTGTAGTTGTTTTTTGGTTGTTTGTGATTTAGATGCAAGACAGGTAAGACGAGAGGTAAGAACCTGCGGATCACATTGTGACACTCCTCATCATCTCTATCAATTTGAATTTTTAGATAGAAACTTCCACATCATAACTTAAACACAAAAAACTAAAAATATATACAGTGGACTAGGACGTAACCGGTAAAACCTTTTAATTTGTTACTTGACCTACGGTAGCCGGACCGTAAACCGGACAGATTCCCCATACCAAACAGTAATGGGATAGTTGGGAACATTTATTAGGGAGAATCCCTAAGTGTTGTTACCTATGATTTTCCAGGCCTCAACAGTACCTCTTCCCATTCTTCATCACTATCATTCTCATAGTCCAAAGAAGATTCCTTCTTGAAAGGATTTCGAAGCCGAATGCCATCACTACATCAAAAACAAAGAGTCAGAAAAAAAAATTTCGCTCTTGTCTACTACAATATTAAGAATCCATGAGCTTCAAGGCGTTTCAAATATTCCTCATCATGGCTATCAAAATTAAAACACAACCTATTTCTTTGATAATTAGAAAACTTAAAATTATGCAAAGTATATTCACCTTTTCTTTGAGAAGGTTCCATAATAAGCAGGTCTATGGTTGTGATCAAACTGTAAAAGGTTTCTTCTCTTATTGTGAAGCCTATTTTAGCTTTAAATCAAGTGATAAACATTCTAAGAGCCGGGCAGATTCAGAAACTTATTGCTAAAGGAGAGTCGACAACTATCATTTGCAAAATTAGAGACTTGACTCCCTATGCATCGTAATGTCTTGCAAAAATAATCTCTAGACCTAGAATTCAAAGAATTGCAAGTATTTTGACTTGGGGAATTGTAAGTATTGCAAGTATTTAGCATTGAATCATTTACTGTTTCAAAGGAACCATTTCGTATGGAGGAGTTATGCTTTGTGAATCATTATTCCTTGGATATAAGGACACCTAATAGTGGATTCAATAATTAAAGAGTCATGTTGTGATCCAGGAGGATCCAAGAAGGCAAAATTTTTTAAGTCCTCCAATCTCATCAAAACCAGCACCAAATCAAAGGGCTCATTGAGACGATTCCAACGGCATTCGTTTCACCTCAAATGGACTCTGTATGAGAAAGTTATTGTGTTCTGTTCTATAAGGTCAACAGGAAAAATTAGCAAAAGGAGGTGCCACGTGGCACCACTGACAGGGTGACACATGGAATCCATACTATACAAACCTAATGATGTGGCACCACATAGAGGATGACACATGGTATTCGTACAGTATGGACCAATCATAAGGTGACACATGGTAGTACGGATCCAAGCTGGCATACTGCTGACTGGGCATACAAATGGTGACATGGCAGTATGGCTTGACGACGTGGCAGATGACTCAGCTGAGCTGGCCAACAATTGGCTGATGAGTTGGACCAATCAGTGCCTGCCACATGGCAGGCTCGAATTGGCCAAAATGGTCAGATGCAAAATAACGTGCCTCCGTGGGGTTCGACCCCATGACCTCTGCCAAAGATGCTAAGCGCCTTCAGCACTCGGGCTACGTGCGGCTCTTGGTATGTGTGGCTAGGATATTTTATTTAAACTTGAACAATGTTTTGGATGGGCGTGAAAAGGGGCCGGGGCCAGCCCCGACCCCTGGTCTTACCACACAGCCACATAACCGAGAGCTTGAAGGGGAGGTGCCAGCGCATGGGTCACATGGAGCACGTGCTTTGGGAATGGCTTTGAATGTGGGTTTGAATTGGTTATGGATTTCACCACATGTGCTTTTAAAACTTTGGTTATGGCTTAAAGTGGTTCGAAAACATTATAGCATGTGTATTTATAAACATAAGGTTGGAGCACCACCACACAACAGACTTTGGGTTAAAGTTCTAAAAGTGGGTTTGTATGGTTATAATATGGTTTTAACCATATTAAAAGCCAACAAAAGGATATGCCATTTTAAGGGCATTTTTAAATATGTTGTTTATTATTTAATAAAAAGCCCAACCACATGAAAACCAACTTGGAGAAGTTGTAACCAAGGCCAAGATAGGAAAATTAGTTGCAACCAAAGGAATCCATGAGAGTCATGTGAAGAAGGGAAAGCCAACCTATATAAACCCATTCATTTTCCATTTCCCTCTCATGATTTGGAGTGGAGACTTTGTAGCTAAAGGAGAGAAGGGAGATTGCGTAGCTCTGCAGGAGGAAGGTATGAATGTTTATACTCGTTTTACACCGTCTTCAGGCTTCGGAGTTGCTGGAAGCAGTCTTGTTGTGTTTTGGGCAGCGGTTCCCTTCCCGACCATTGTCACCAAGGTATCATTGTATAATTGCCATGTATTTTGCCTTATGCTAATATTATAGATCGACCCTCCTATTGAGAAGCAGGCCTGGAGACGTAGTCCATCCTGGACGAACTACATTATCAACTTATTGCCTTTATATGCGTATTGTCTATGTTGTTTGGTTCTCTTCTTATGGATTTGTGAGCTTCATTCATGCTCTTTATGCAATTCATGTTAACATCATAGAGTAGCAAAGATCTTGTTTTTGGATCATGTGGTATCAGAGAAGAACTATTTGACGTTGGATTGTGAGTGTAGATGCTCACGAGGGCTAAACTACAAGATGGTGAGGGTACATTAGAGCCTTACAATTCCGAGATCGGACGTGCACACCGAAGGAGGAAGATGGATGCTAATGATGCCCGCACCAAGATGGAGGCAAAATTTCACAAGGTCTTCTACATGATGGCAAAAAAGGTAGACAAGTTGTTTGTAGACTATGAAGAACACATGGAAAAAGAAAGAAAAGGCAGTGAAGTAAAGAAGGAAGACAAAGAAGTGAAGGATGAAGGCAACGCTTTAGTTAACCATGGAGGAGGTGGCGAAGAGCCTCCTGAGCCTCCCTCTTTACCTTCAGATTCTAGCACAAGTTCAAGTGCTTCTTCCTCATCTCATTCTCAGCATTCCAAGGTTCCTCACAAAGAGCCTCAAAAGAAGCCCTTAGTGAAGCTCGATGTGAAGTTTGATTTTCCCATGTTCAATCGGGAAGCGAATGCAGAGAAGTTGAAAAATTGGATAAGGGAAATTGAGGTCTATTGCCGAGTCCAGCAGATCAAAGAAGAAGATGTGAATATTTAGTTGGCTTCACTTCAGCTGACAGGCACCGCGCTTGTATGGTGGGAAAGCAAGCTTCAGCAAGGTAGAAAACAAATGGGTAATCTTCTCTCATTATGGTGTGCTTTCATTTCTGCTTTACGTAAGCAATTTTATCCATTGGGTTATGTTCAAAAGGCTATGATGGATTGGAAAATTTTTAGACAAGGCAAGGGTCAGATTGTTAAGAATTTTACTGAAGAATTTAGAAAGAAAGCTCTAGAGTTGAATATTTATTTAGATTCTCCTGACACTCTTTTGAAGTACATTGGTGCTCTTCATCATTATCTACGCCATACTTTGTTGTTGTTGAATCCTGCTAGTGTGGATGAAGCAAGTGTTCAGGCTACTCATCTTGAGAGAAGGGGGAAGCATTTGCAAAAATACCATCCGAGAAAGCCTTTCAAGCCCAACAACAACCACAAGTCAAAATAGAAAGACAAGAGAAAGAAGACAGCTACTGCCAAGAAGGAAGGAGGAAAGCTCCATTGCAAACATTGCGACACCAATGGGAATGATGAAGAAAGTTGTTGGAAGTTGCATCCTGAATAGAGGCCAAAGCATTATGGAGGCAAAAAGAATAAAAAGACCGTTGCAACAGTGCAACGAGATTTGGGTTCCGAATCAGGTGACGAAACCATGATTACAGCCATGGGAATGCAAGGTAACAAAACTCCTCATATTGGTTCAAGTTCTACTCATGTTTCTAAAGAAAATGATAAAAGAAGAAGTGAGTTGTTTCACATCAGAGTTGTGTCTAAGCATACAAAGATTGAAACATTATTTGATCCGGGTTCTCAAGTAAATTTGATCTCAGAATCAGTTGTTAAGAAGTTGGGCATAGAAACTAAACCTCACCCCAAGCCTTACCCGCTTGGATGGGTATGTGATAATGCTAAGCTATAGGTGACTAAGCAATGCAGGTTAAGGTTTGCTATTGCTTCAAAGTTGATCGATGAGGTGGAATTAGATGTTGTTCCTCTTGACATCTGCGGTATCGTATTGGGAAGCCCATACTTGTATGATCGAAAAGCAGTATTCTTCAGTCACGAGAACAAGTACCATCTCAACAAAAATGGGGTGGAGTACATCGTGAGAGCTCACAGTATGAAGGCTAACACCACTCTTGTTAGTGCAAGAAAAATGAAGAGACTCATCAACACTAATAAGAGATACATGTTCATGGTTGTAAGAGCAAAAGATGCTGAAGCATCCACTGCTTTCAAAGGTTGTGATCCTTCTCATAAAAAGGCTATGATTGATATTGTGGCTAACTATGATGAAATATTTCAGGAACCTACGGGTTTTCCTCCAAAAAGGGAGATTAAACATGGAATTCATCTCTAGCAGGATGCCCCTCTTCCTAATGTGGGCATGTATAGGCTGTCCACAGTTGAAATGGCAGAGATTAAGAAGCAGGTTCAAGACTTGTTGGACCAAGGAGTGATCATACCCAGCTCCTCTCCATGTGGCTTACCGATTGTGTTGGTGATGAAGAAAGATGGCACATGGAGGATGGGAGTTGACTATCAAGCTCTCAACAAGATCAAGATCAAGAATCGATACCCACTTCCTCGCATAGATGACTTGCTCAACCAGTTGAAAGATGCTGTGTTCTTTACCAAGTTGGATTTGCGCAGTGGCTACCACCAGATCAGAATTGCAAAAGGTGATCTGTGGAAGACGGCCTTCAAGACCAAGCAAGGTCTATTTGAGTGGTTGGTGATGCCCTTTGGGATTTGCAATGCACCTGCAACCTTCATGCGGGTAATGAATGATGTTTTCCGACTATTCTTAGATGATTTTGTCATTGTTTATCTAGATGATATATTGGTCTTTATTAAAACTTGGGAAGCACATGTGGGGCATGTAAAGCAAGTATTATATAATTTGAAAAAGGATAAATTGTATGTAAAATTGTGAAAGTGTGAATTTGGCAAAACTTCATTAGTTTACTCGGGTCATATTGTAGGAGGTGGAAATTTAAAAATTGATCCTTCAAAAGTTGATGTAATTTTCAATTGGCCTAAGCCTGCTAATGCTACTAAAGTGAGAAGCTTTTTAGGAGCTATTCAATATTGGAGGATGTTCATTCAGAACTTCTCATACATAGCATCTCCTTTGCATGCCTTAACAAGTGTGAAGAAAGCCTTCCAGTGGGGAGGTAAGCAGCAGAAATCCTTCGACACATTGAAGGGAAAGATCAGTACCACCCCAGTCCTAGCCTTGCCTAATTTGCAACAACCATTTGAGGTAGAGACAGATGCCAGTGGATATGCCATGGGGGAAATATTGATGCAGCACCGCAAGCCTATTTTCTACCATTAAGAGACTTTTACTCAAGCAGTGGTCAACTACCCCACCAATGACAAAGAGTTGTATGCTTTGTTTTAGAGTGTCAAGAAGTGGAAGCACTACTTGATGGGTAAGGAGACAATCATCCATACCGATCATCAGCCCTTGTAGTATCTCTAGTCCCAGACTAAGCTCCAACAAGCTTGTCATTTCAAGTGGATGGGATTCCTTCAACAATTCCATCTAGTGATCAAGTACAAGAAGGGTACTAGTAACAAAGTGGTAGATATGCTCTCTAGACCTCCTATTGTTGCATCTATTGTTTTGAAAAATGCTTCTTTGTCCCATGAAAGTTATATTGAGCAATATGCTACTGATGATGATTTCAAGGAGATTTATGAGAAGCTAACCAATGGCACACAGGTGGAAGACTACTATTTGCAGGGAAAGTTTCTTTATCATTTGCGCAAGTTATGTGTTCCTATCAGTGAAAAAGTCCATGTAATACGAGAAGCCCATACTTCTCTTGTATCAGGGCATTTTGGGGTAGGTAAGACTGTGGCTCATTTCCAAAGACTTATGTATTGGCCTCGCATGAAAGACATTGTAAAAAAATGTGTAAAGGGGTGTGTGATGTGCTCTACTTGTAATCCCACTAATAGAAAATTGGGGCTGTACTCACCATTTCCTGTTCCTTCCCATCCTTGGGAAAGCATTTCCATGGATTTTGTGGGGGGTTTTCCTATGTCTAGGAGGGGTCACGACTACTTGTATGTGGTTGTGGATAGGTTTAGCAAGATGTGTATTCTTATGCCATGTAAAAAATAGGTCACTGCAGAGCAGGCTGCTTCTCTTTTCTTTCAGCATGTATGGGTTCACTTTGGACTCCCTACGTCCATTATCTCGGATCGAGACTCCCGATTCCTTGGAGATTTTTGGACAAAATTATGGTGTATGATGGAAACCAAGCTGAAGAGGAGCACCGCTTTCCATCCATAAACCGACGGACAGACAGAGGTAGTCAACAGGACAGTTGTCCATTTGCTTCGAGGCTATTGCAACAAGCATCCTAAGTTATGGGATGAACAGATCCAGTATGTGTAGCATGCCTACAATAGGGCTATGCATTCTTCCACTCAGAGCTCGCCATTTGAGACATGCTTTGGGTACTTGGCAAAGACTCCATTGGACTTGAGTTATGGGAGAGAGGTTCATTCAAGTGCTTCCAAGGATGAAGACAAATCCCGCAGGTTCATTCAGAGAGTTCAACAAGTACATCAATCAGTGCAAGAGCAGTTGGAGAAGAGTCAATCCCAGTACAAGGCTCGCCATGACAAGCATAGAGTTGATCATCAGTTTCATGTGGGAGATCAAGTGTGGCTTCACATGAGCAAGGAGAGGATGAAAGGAGAATGAAAGAAGCTCAAGCCTATTAGATATGGTCCCTTCACCATCTTGGAGAAGATTGGGATGAATGATTTTCGTTTAGAGCTACCGTCATACATGCAGATCTACTCAGTGGTGAATGTGGAGAAATTGAAACTCTATGAGCATCCCATGATCATGGATGAAAGGGAGAATGTCTCATTTCCATCAGTTGATGAATTTGCTCCTGAGTACATGGATGAGCTAAAGGAAGATGTCATCTTGGACAGAAGGACAAGGACTTCTCGCAAGGTGATGTTGATTATATTCGAGTGTGAATCAGAGGCACTCATCTAAGCAAATCCAAGTGGATTAAGAAGGAGAAAGTGAGGGAGCAATTCCCTCACCTATCTATTGATTAGTAAAGGCTTTTGGAGGCCAAAATCTTCTCAGTGGGGAGGAATGATCCAGGAGGATCCAAGAAGCAAATTTTTTTGAACTCCTCCAATCTCAGTAAAACCAGCACCAGATTGAAGGGCTCTTCGAGATGATTCGAACGGAGTTCGTTTCACATCAAATGGACTATGTATGAGAAAGTTATTGCATTCTGTTCTATAAGATCAATAGGCGAAATTGGTAAAAGGAGGTGCCATGTGGCACCATTGACAGGGTGACACGTGGCATCCATACTGCACAAACCTGATGATGTGGCACCACTTAGAGGATGGCATGTGGCATCCATACAGTATGGACCAATCACAAGGTGACACGTGGCAGTACGGATCTGAGCTGGCATACTGCTAATCGGGCGTACGGATGGTGACGTGGCAGTATGGATCAACGACGTGGCAGATGACTCAACTGAGCTGGTCGACAATTGGCGGATGAGTTGGACCAATCGGTGCCTTCCACATGGCAGGCCTGAATTGGCCAAAATGGTCAGATGCAAAATAATGTGCCTCCGTGGGTTTCGACCCCATGACATCTGCCAAAGATGCTAAGCGCCTTCACCACTCGGGATACATGTGGCTCTTGGTATGTGTGGTTAGGATCTCTTATTTAAACTTGAACAATGTTTTGGATGGGTACGAAAAGGGGCCGAGGCTAGCCCCGACCCCTGGTCTTACCACACAGCCACATAACCGGGAGCTCGAAGGGGAGGTATCAACATGGGGGTCACATGGATCACGTGCTTTGGGAATGGCTTTGAACGTGGGTTTGAATTGGTTATGGCTTTTACCACATGTGCTTTTAAAACTTTGGTCATGGCTTAAATTGGTTCGAAAACATTATAGCATGTGTATTTATAACCACAAGGTTGGAGCGCCACCACACAATAGACTTTGGGTTAAAGTTCTAAAAGTGGGTTTGTATGGTTATAATATGGTTTTAACCATATTAAAAGCCAACAAAAGGGTATGCCATTTTAAGGGCATTTTTGAATATGTTGTTTATTATTTAATAAAAATCCCAACCACATGAAAACCAACTTGGAGAAGTTGTAACGAAGGCCAAGATAGGAAAATTAGTTGCAACGAAAGGAATCCATGAGAGTCACGTGAAGAAGGGCAATCCAACCTATATAAACCCATTCATTTGTGATTTCCCTCTCATGCTTTGGAGTGGAGAATTTGTAGCTAAAGGAGAGAAGAGAGATTGCGTAGCTCTACAGGAGGAAGGTACAAGTCTTTATACTCGTTTTACACCGTCTTCAGGCTTCGGAGTTGCTAGAAGCAGTCTTGTTGTGTTTTGGGCAGCGGTTCCCTTCCTGACCATTGTCGCCAAGGTATCATTGTATCATTTCCATGTATTTTTCCTTATGCTGAGATTATAGATTGGCCCTCCTATTGAAAAGCAGGCTTAGAGACGTAGTCCATCCTAGACGAACTCCATTATCAACTTGTTGTCTTTATGTGCGTATTGTCTATGCTGTTTGGTTCTCTTCTTATGGATTTGTGAGCTTCATTCATGCTCTTTATGAAATTCATGTTAACTTCATAGAGTAGCAAAGATCTTGTTTTCGGATCATGTTGCAAATATAAAGAGAAATACCCTGCTCCTACAACATTGCGTCTGTAGAGAAACCTTTAAAGGGTTGTATCTTTGGCTTCTAGGTGATGATACCAGTTATTGGAAAGGCGGGACAACTAGTTAAGCATGAATTAAACTTGAAAAAATTGAAAACTATTAGGTATAACAAAATATATATCATCTCTGTGTTGAGATGTACAGGATCTGAAACAGCTTCCATGATGATTTGACAATAGTTCACAGAGAGAAATAACCATTGATAAGAACTGAACTTTCCTTAGAATGTATGGTCACCTAAAATAAGAATACACTAAAATTTAGATTCTAGTAAGATTTTGAGATTGACTAAACCTATTGAAAAGGTTGGAGAGACTGGTATTATACAGTGTTATTATAATGCACAGTTACACAAAGGCATATTCTTATCAAGATTTATGACTTTCAAAATGAAGGAATTTACTTGAGCATGAAAAGCACATTCATGATGAAGCAAAGGATAGAGAAAATCATGATGAGGTTCATATTCCCCATTTGACCTTCCTACAAGAAACTATTTCTTTGTAAGGGTAGTAAAGCATGTCTCCATCCTGCTTGAGTGGAATGTGAAAGTGTACTGCCATGATTATTTGATTATGAATTAGTTTTAAGTTCCAATTCCCTTCCATAGACATAATCTTTGTGAAAATGTTTGACCCCCTTCCTAGATCTACTTTGAGTTTCCACCAATGAGTGCTTGATATATGCACTTCACCCCCTGCTCCACAGACATGTGGGATACTCCACTAAAGTAAATTCAAGCACCATATTTTTTTGTGATCTATGCCTCGGTTTTCCTAATAGGATTTTATCTTTAAGTTGAACAAAATTGTGGAGAATTTTCAAACTTTGCATAGCACATTATATAGGAAGAATGAGCCTACCATCAAACAAACTAGAATTCATAGATAGTCAAACCCCCCAAGCAATTATTGAAGGAAGCACTTTATAACTCCTTGCACTACATTCTCATCCCATATTGTTATAGATGATTTTACCAAACTAGGTGAATCACACTTGTATGGCCTTCCCCTGTCCCTCTGCAAACTCCTTAGACCCCTTGGACCATTTTTTGTCCTTTGATGTTTCCTAGACCATCCCTATAAACATGTGAAAATTGTTGTACGTGACTTTTAAACCCCTAATCGCGTATAGATGCGGGTTTGAACCCTAAAACCGCGTACATCGGGATGTGTACAAAATCCAAATCCTTTTGGAGTTTTCATTGACATGGATCAGACTCACTTGTCTCCTAGCCTTCCATATGCCTTGAGATCACTCAGATTCGATCTTTCATTACCCCTTTAAAAAGCTATATAAGGAACTCTTTGGATACATTGAAGGCATAAGAGAATTGAGAGCAAAGAAACTATAGTCCATTGTTGCTAGAACTTGTGCTTGAGTCTGCATCCCTTTGTCCCTTGGAGCACTTTGGTGTTCTTCCCAAGCTTGCCTTTTGCTTGTGAGCTTGCTATCGAGAGATAGAGGATTGAGGTGGTGGAGGCCCAAGTGGGGGATTTAGTTTCTTCGATTTGTAGATGTGCCGACAGAGGTTGTATTCATTGTAATCGCTGCTTTTATATTAATAGAAATATCTTTTCCTGTCCAATAACGTATGTTTGAATGAATATTTTATCCATCGATGATTTCAAATGCTTATACATTATTGATTATATATGCTAGAATATATCTAACACCAATATATATAGTATGCTTGTATTCTTTACTTGTTGTTGAGGAAGTGATTCATCAATTCAAGCTGAAGTTGGAAAGCTCAACGGGGATCTACTTCAACTGTCTGGAATAGGGCACGAGGTTTGATCCTTTAGTGTTAGATATTTGATTTCTATTGCATATTAGAAAGGATTTATTTCTGGAGTCAAGCTATCTGTTGTGGTACCCCAAGCCATAGGAATTTCTCTCCGTAACAGAATTGGTGACTCCGCTGGGGAGTTCCTAGTAGTTGTCCTTTGGGGGTTTTCTATCGGCATTCAATGACTTTGAATTGCTCTTTTTTCTCTTGTTTCTGTGTTGGGTCTAGGGGCATGTTTTCTTGGTAGTGTCTAATTGGTGTGAAGCTTGTCAGCTTGTCTGTTTGCCTTTATTTTTGTGCACCTTTCTTCTTGTACGTGAGTTTTTGACTCACAGTCATGCATATACACGAGTTTCACTGCTATTTTCGTGTACACACATAGGTTTGCTGCCAAAAATCACATATTCCCTTAGTTTTTCCTTCTAGAGGAAGATTGGTTGTTGCTGGGTGAATGTGGATGATTGCTGAGTCTCCTTTGATATTGCTAGAGTCTGTATACACCTCTGTTTTTTACGAGAGACATTTTTTAGGGTAAAATTTCTTTTTTGAAGAAGGTTCTTGTCATTGCATTTTTTATTTTTTGTTTCAGGATTAGTGCATTAGATTTATTTTACCTTAGTACTTTTCTTGAGTGCTACTTGAGTGTTCTTTCCAAGTCAAAGAAGTTCAGTGCATAAGTCAACTTCGACACTATGGACATTGAAGAACTTAGAGCAAGGGCTATGGCTTCCATGCCCAACAAGAAGAGGAATATAAACCAGCCGCCGCCGCACCCACTCTCATCTGGGAAATTTATTTCCACAAATAATTTGTTCCACATAAATGGGACACAACTACAAGTTTCTAGTGCACTATCAGTTCCATTATGTGGCCGTAAGGAAAACGATGTCTTCTTATCCAATTTACAAGATCTACATCCTTCTATTAGATCTCCTGCAACAAAAGAGAAACATGATAACCTTGTGATTAGATTCTCTGATGGAGATAGTGACAGTGAGGGTGAAGAACAGAGCTGAAGAGTGGATCAAAGTGAGAAAGATGGATCATCAAGGGAAAATAAAAGTGGGACTTCTGCAAGCCAATCACTTGCAGCTTCTTCACAGATGGCTACAACAACATTGCAACAAACCCCATGGATGTGGAAGCAAGTGGCTACGGTGTAGAAGCAGTTAGCTGCATTTCATACAACCATGTCAAGTGCAATGAAATTCCATGGGGTGACTTCTATGCGGTATAGAGAGGGTCCACCTCGGTAGTCATCCTGTAATAAAAAGCCTATTGTTGGCCACAATATTTCAATTGGCCAGAAACATGCTTTCAAGCCTGGCTCATCTGTAACTAAACCCAGTGGCACTAACTTGGAGAACTTGAGAAAGAAAATTGAAACAAAAGAGAATGAATTGTAGCTCCAGAGGCATATTCAATCAGGAAAGGGACAGGATACAAGATAAATTCAAAGTGGGACATTCCATACAACTAGTATTGCAGATTCAACAACTATGAGTAGTAGGGGGGGAAATTCTGTCAGTCCAACATTTTCCAAGTTAACAGAAGGTGCACCTATTAAAGAAATTAATGAAGAAAAACAGAAAATATTGAATGTTATATTGGAAGAACTTGAACCCCATTTTAAGGTTAGTACGAGTAGTCTTCAACAACGAAGGTGGCAGAATCCAAATGTTGATATTGATCATAGTTGTACAAAGGATGGTTCCAGAAATGGTGTTTTTACAAGGGAATTTCATGCTGCATGTTCCAAAAGATTAGTTGCAAAAGTTAACCCTTCAGGGTAGAAACATCTAAAATCTGTTTTGAGTATCAATGAAGAACACATAAGAACTACTACTGCACTTCCTGATTCGATTCAAGAACATTGTACGAGGGTGGAAAATATTAGGATCCCTACTAAATTCAACATGAGTATATGCCTACAGAAATATTAATACCATACAACCCTTACAAGTATGTAATTTTTGAGGATTTTGATCATACAAATAACTATAATTCCTTAAAACGGAAAGGAAGTAAGAAATGTAAGTTGGAGGATGTTAGTCCAGTAGGGGGTTAGACTTTTTTTGGAGATGCATCTCAGGTGCATAAAAAAAATAGTTCAGTTGAAGGTTTTCAGAAAAAGGATGATATTAGAAATTTGCAGGCCACATCAGTAGAAAGTGAATATTTTTCCTTGGGAAAAGAACACATGCAATTTCAAGAGATTGGGAAACAAGCTTTGAATAAAACAGTTAAGGTTGCACATATTGAATATGGTCTTCACAAGTCTAAGTCAGGTGTTGAGTGAACAATTGGGAGTGAATTGATGGATGCTAAAGAATGCATGGACAGAACTGGTGGTCATCCATTCACTCAAGAGGTTAGCTTCAATATCTCTCATAGCATGCAGTTAACTCCCACAGAACCTGTTTTTCAAAATAAAAATGTTGTAGAAACCTTTGCTGATGTTCTTAGTCAAATGGTATCTTAGCTAGGGATCTTGTGTTGATGTAAGCAATGAATTAGGGTTCAATTTTTCCCTAAGAAGACAATGGAAGCTAGGATGTCAGAGAAACCATACAGGAGCAAAGGGAGCACTTGTTCCAACCCTATTTTTATCAAATTATAATAATTTTCATTATCTTATTTGTTTTTGATTGATCCGTGGGGAGTTACCCAATAAAACACCAAACCCACGGTCACTTTAAGATGAGGTAAAAAAACCCAGCACAACTATTTCTATTATGATCAAGTATTAGGAATTCCTTTACTGGAATAATCCCCACCACAATTGTTTTCTGTTAAGATTGATCAAAATTAACATTTGCTGAAGCTTTCTTGAAGTTCCTATCCCAATTTTGATCATGTTCCCACCATTTAATATGAGTATCAGGAATGCAACCATTCATCTAGATGTTTGGCTTCTACAACAATATAGAAAATATGGGAACACTAGGATCGACGTAGTTTGGGAAAATATTAAGGAAAATGAGGAAATTAAACATAGAATTTGACATACTTTAAACTGAACCATCAGTTACCTCTACATGCCAATGTCCTCTATTTTCATTTTCTATTATTTACTCTTCTAAACTGCTCTTTGGGGTGGGGGAACATTAAATATTTAACCTAACTTAGATACAAATACTGCTACACATAGTGTTGGAACTTAAATACAAATACTGATACACATATTTTTGGAACTTAAATAAAAATAATGCTACTACACATACTGCTGGAAATCACTACAACAACATATAGTAAACACAATTCAATTTCTTGCAGCACAACATTCTAAAATAATACTGCAATTTCTAACACTCTCATCTATTAGGTCCAGTAAAAAAATAGTGTAAAACACAGCTAGGAAGTTTTGAAAGAAGGATAAACATGGACAGGTTCAAAATTAAACCAGTCTAACAGTGTTATGGAAAATGAAGAAACATCTCCAGTGATTTAAGAATTAATCATAATGATTTATGCTCTTGATGGAAATGCAGGACACATAAAAGAACAAAAGTTTGAATGAAAATATAACAAGTGCAACATATTATAGACAAATAGAAAATCAAAATAATTTCCAGAGACATACCTTTATCATAAGTATTCACTTTTGGCTTCCATTTTTCTTGCTGTTTGGACTAGTGTATTCCCACTGCAACATCATTCCCCTTCATTGCTTGATGTAATATGCTTGTGCCTGCTTGAATTTTTTCTAGAGACTGTTGACCTACATCATTTAAACTCTTGCTCTTAACAGAGCCCTGTTTACACTTTTTTGCATGAATCCTCAATGCCAAAACTAAATATCCATTCAGTTGATGCTATGACCCATTTTGCTCCAACCAAGCCAGGATTACTACATATCAGCACTATGTACATCCATTAATTACAGTTAACTAGGATATGTATGAACATAATTAGTCAAGCACATGCAAAAATATTATAAATGGACAAATAGAAGAAACCAATGTGGTTTATACCTTCCTTAATTTCTATACTTAGATTAGTATAATATGATCACACTTTGTCTCTTAGGAGACAAGTCACTAACGAAACAATGGACATACCTGAGAGAGAGAGAGAGAGATAGGTAGTTATAGGGCAGAGTGAGACAAATACAGACCACAAGGTCACAGATCAATACTGTCAACCTCAAAACATATATATATATATATATATATATATATATATATATATATATATATATAATCTATTTGCATTTGCAGCAGCTGTCGACCCAACAGCTCTCCACCCACAAAACTCAAAATCCCTAATCGAGGTTCTACACCCAGCTTGATGAGATTCAAACCAGATTCAGTTAATTTTTTTAGGCCTTTTTGGACAAAAAAAACTACACCTAACTGGACTAAATTTTTAACAGCTATGCTTATTGCCTCATGGCTTGGGGCTTGAGGTCCAAACTCCACTCAGCGCAGCCAGGATTTCTTCTCTTAGCTTTTCCATACCTCAGATATTGTCATTGTCTACTCTAGGAGGACATCATGGATAGTCCTAACTTGTGCCCATAACTACCTCACATCCACAAAAATGGCCCAAATTGAATGTCGAGGTTGCTAGAAGGTGAAACACACCCACTAATGTTCAAAACAATACCCATATTGGCTTAATTATTGTTGTAAATTGCTGTTATAGGGCCCAAAACTACCCAGATATGAGGTACATGGGATGTTAATTTCCTTCCATTGTCCATAGGTGGCATGGATTTCTTGGAATTCGTTTTACAACTAAGAAAAGGACAACATCATACTTTAGACTTGCCCAGAAAACTTAGAAACTAACCCATAAATCCTCATGAAAAATTAAGTGAACACCTTATGGGAAACAATGTGCATGATTCCTCAATGCAAAACTAAATATCCATTCAGTTGATGCTATGACCCATTTAGGGTAGAGTGAGACAAATACAATCCACAAGGTCATAGATCAATACTGTCAACCCCAAAAAATACATAAAAAAACAAAAAAATATATTTGCATTTGCAGTAGCTGTCATTCATTAGCTTGAACATTGTCAAAAGGGAAACAAAAATGATATATGAGACATCGACTGTGACTGCTTTCAAAACAATACCAACAATACATGAAAAATCGAGTGTGACTACTTTCATTGAGCACTAGTAGAAAATGGCGATAGCGAAGTTTGGAAGAAAAATACATTTCGGCATTGCCAAAAAATTTCCAAGGATTTTTCACAAGTGCTTTAAGAAAACAATCCTTGACAGAGTACAGTTGGGATGAATACTATGACATAATACTCAACTTTATGGGAGATAATAGCAACCACCACAAGCAAGGAAGGAAAAAACTCAACTTTTTCAACAGCACAAGAATAATGTTTTTATTGACATGACAATCGAAAATGAGGATGCTGGGATGTTAGACTACACATTTTCCATAATTATAGCACCATTTCTCCTTCCAAAACTGGTTGAAAGGGTAGCTAATATGTTCAACTATTTTTTTCACAAATGGTGGGCCCTCAATAGAAAACTCTCACCCTCAAGGACCCTGAAAAATATGAATTCAAACCAAAGCAATTGTTGAACAAGTACAACATCAATTGTAGATACTCTAACTGCATCTCATGTTGATGAGGATGTGAAATACTCTAATTTCATTTCTGTGAGACTTCTAGTTGTCATTGGAGGGGAGGTGTGATGCCTTGATGAAGGACGATCTTGATATTGATTCTAGACTTGCAGTTGACAAGAGTATCATAACTGCCTATAAACTAATTTAGGGCTTGTAAATGGGAGTATTGTAACTGCATCTGGCTTGTAACTACCTATAAACTAATTTAGAAGTTAGAAGGACACTAAATATTGCAGCATTTTGCATATCCATTATGGCGTTAACATTGTTTACAGAATTCCCCAATCGCCTTATTAGTTGTTTCTTTATAATTCCCTTAGATAAAATTTCCTTCAAATGGACTTTCCAATCCTCAAACTATGTTTCTATGGTAGACATGCATGTAGTTTTCTTCTTGTGTTTTTCAAATGTATGTACAACCTTTTTCAAATTCTTCTCATATCTAACATAGATGCAAAGTAAATATAAATCCAAAAGAGATGTTTCCACCAATGAAAGGTCTACATCTCATTACCAACCACTATGAACTCCTAGAATTTGTCAACTAGTGTCATCTGAATAGATGAGACAATAACAAAGAAGTTGGAAGAGTGTCATGGAAGTGCAAAGAGGCAGTCAAGGTAGATGAAATATCTATCCTATCATTTGAGGGAAATATGTATGATAAGGTAATAATAAATATCTCTACTACAGTGATAAGGTGATTCTATGGCAATCTAAGACCTGTTCATGTCAGCATCCAATTGTGCTATGAGGTAAACTGTGTCATCTCAAAGCCCTTGAAAAGGAGCTATTAGATACTACAGACTTTTGAGTATCAATAAATCTTGACTGTTTATTTTTCCCTACCAAAGCGACAAGGTGGCGGTAGTTAAAGTGATATAGTAGAACACATTAGCCATTGTAATATCATTAGTCAACAGGCAGTGTCTCCAGATGAAAAGCTCTCTAACAAATAAGCTACACGTTTCAGAATCTCATATCTAAGGAAGGAATGTTGAAAGAAGAAATATCAAGTCTCTCTGATCTCATAATACACTAGACATCTGAAGATGAAGTTCCATGTTATCTCTACCTCTAGGCTCCAGCAAGAAAAAATTTCATTTTCCTTGATCACAACAAATTTATCACTCTGACTTCACTCTCAGCCAGTTAATACAAACTCTCAGTTGTCCTAGAATGTAATTTAGACCATGAGATCAATTGTTAGATGTACTTAAAAGTATAATACTCAAGCATTGGTCCAAAATAGTCTAAAATGAATCATATTGTAGGATTAATAATGGCATTACAGAGTAATAATTTGGATGAGATATCCTGAAGAACTACTGAAAGCATTTGCTCTCTAGTATTGCTAGGAATACAGATATTTTGACTAAGCATGGTTGGGTACATGTTGATGTCATAACTTTTTGCTCAAGGAAATGTTAACTTTTCCACACAAGTGAGTAATAATAAAATTGACCCTTATAGATTTACCAAATGTTATGCATCCTAGAGGTGGAGCAAGGTGAGAAGAGCTGAACTAATCTTGTAGGTGAGAGGAAAGACACTGAACCTTTTCTTGAGAATTTTAGATTTTATTCTCGACATATCATGCTCCAATGACAAATCCATCATGTTAAAGCATATTATTTATTGTAGACATAATTCCCCGGGTCTACATCCAACCTAATTTTAGCACCCATCCCTTACTCCTTGCAAGCTTATTTAGATTTGTCTCCTTTCTTCACAAGATCCATGCTATGGACAATTTAATAGAGTGGAAGAGATATCCCATACTAGGAACTTCATTCCTCATAGGAAATTGCCTCCATGGATCTCCCAAACAAAAGACAATGTTGGTTCTTGAAGGCTTCTTCACTCCTTCAAATCCATAGGCATATCTCTTCCACTCTATTAAACCCTCTCCATACAATATGACCACTAAAATCTCAGAAGAAACCTATTAAAACCCATCAATGGAAAGGAACAAGGTTCATATTGAACCCTCTCACACTTCACCCACTTACCCAACTATTCATGATTCATTAGTTTATTTAAAATCCCTTTAATAAAATCCTTTCAGTGCGGGATAACTTACTCCTAAAATATGTAACTTTGCTACTTATTTTATCATTAGAACTATTACTTCAAATATATGAAAATTTTAGTTAATTCCTATGCCCAATGGCTTCGTAAGCATGCATAGCTACAACCATCTCTATATCAAAATGTCACGGGATGCACCCAGAAGCTTTTAATTAAGAATTTCCCCTAGGAATAATCAAGCCTATCATAAACGTCAAACAAATGAAACCACATATTGAGAGCAAGAATGAGAATTATTATGCCAGAGGAGATGAAATGGTGAAGTAATTCAAAGCACTTGATCCATACTGTACATGAATTTGTATTCCCTTTCCAAGGTCAGCTCGGTTTCCAAAACATTGATTTGCAAATTCTTGCAAGGTAAAACCTTGCCAAAAGAGTACTACAGTCTCTCTATACTGCACACATTACAGAGCCTCAAAGTTATTGCATACTAATGAGATCCTATGCATACATTACAGAGACACATATGTAGAACCTTGAAGGTATTGCATACTATTGAAATTATATGTATTGAGGACAAATATTTACCTGGGCAAATACAACATCCTCAATACTCAGAGCTGCAGTGGATCCAACGCCAATAACCTCCTCTCCGATGGAGGTCAAATAAAACGAAATCATGCCTTGTCTCTATGCTTCATAAAATATGGTATCCATAACTCGAACACTCACCATGTCACTTTATATTTTTAATGCAAATTCTTTGTCAACCTGTTTATAGAAAACGAACCATTATGAGTTGGCCAACAACCAAGACCAAAGATATCAACAGAAAAATCATCATTGACAACCATTTTCAACAACTAAGGGCGCAATATATTTGCTATAGATTATAATGTTTCAGGGCAGCAAACCTCTTCCAGGTTAGTCTCTGAGATTTGGAGACCATGGTCGTCTAAAAATCTGTAATAGGAGGCTGCTTTGTATGATGTTTCTACTAAAAGATGCATTTGGTATGCATATCTCACTTCCCTTGTTCTAGTATCATCAAACTAGCCGATCGCAACAAAAAAATGAAAGAAGTAACCACTAGAAATAAACAAACCATGAATAGACATAAATATGTAGATCCACTAAAGCAAGCTCGGCTTTCAGGCCTGTTTAATATAATATCTAGGAGAAGAAATTGAAACAATAGAATACCTGTGTGTCATCCTCAGTTGGCTATCTAACTATTACTGTTAAGCTATTTTCCCGATGCAATATATAACAGCCTGTGCTTGTTGGACATTATGATAGCAGGCCACAGAGACAGGGATTCCTAGTTACCAGATGGCCTGGATATATCAGTAAGACCATGTTTAATAGAATCACAAATAGATGGCCTTGCTGTAACCTAGAAGTAGGTTGGCAGAACCCAGTTCAACCAAGTAGCAAATCTTCTTAGACATAACAGGGAACCTCTCATGGTGGAATGAATTCAAATTGAACTTCCCGAAACTATATAAGAAGGAGGCTTGTGAAGGTATTTCTAACATTGGACGAGGGACCATTTTATAAGGTATGTCGTTCCTTCTCATGCTTATGATATGTGCTGCCCATTGCTACGTACCCTTGGAAGCATGTACATTGCTACATTTGGGCAGACAGTTTGGTGACAGGCAAGGCTGTGGAACAATGTACATTTGCTACATTTGGGAAGATAATTAAGTGAAATCTTGCAGGAGAGATTCAATGGATCCTACTCCATGCCTAACACAACATCCATTTATTTATTGAAGGGTGCAATTGAAACTTATTAATGGTAGGCATGGATAGCTTGTATTTTTCTTTGGTATTCCATAACAATAGCACTGAGAGCTCTTTAATGGTAGACATGGCTGACATGGTTGGTAGCTATTTTTATTGGTAAACAATAAATATCTAACAGTGTAACATTTATGGTACATAGGTTTGTTTTGAACTGGAGATAGATCCAACGCTTATGATGTAACTTCTTTAATTTTTAAGTATGATCTAAAATATTTTGCCAGTAATGTGAATTCCCATGGGCCATTCAAATTGAAATTTGAATAATTATTTCTACTTTGGCTTGAGCAACTATAAATGAAGGAATCTACTCTATCAAGGTCACTTCAGTACCAACTCGGATTCCTCGTGCCCTATTTGTTTGAACTTTGGAATTTCAATATTGCTTCCATAACTATTTCAGTTACCATTCTAACATGTTTACAATATGAACTTTTGTGAAGTAACATTGACAAACCTATAGATCACAACTAAAAATAAGAGGAGGGCAGGGTTTTTTCCTATGACTAAACTTGCAATAAACCACCTGATGGGATCATGCAGATGCAATATCCACCCCACAACAATTTTTTTAGCTGTACAACACAAATCACCATATTTGAGTACAAGTTTGGTTAACAAAAACTATACCAGTATCCTAAAGACACTACCATATTTTTCCAAAACAACCCTCCATATTGAAAGAATGAAACTTCGTAACAACAACAAATAGTGCAAATACAATGATTTACAATAGAGGATAATTTCAACAAGACATTTACAAGCTCATTCCCATACTCATCTGGACTCTCAACTTTGGAAGGTGTTTGTGTGAAAATTCTATATGCAAAGATCAAATTAATTTTCAAGAGCATGCAAGGGATGAAAAGTATGAAATAGAGGCCAATATACCTAGAACCTTCTATTTGGGCTCAACTTTCATTTCAAGTTGTGAACCCATCTTCCACAAAATGACCACTATATTGTTTGAACTAGCATTCATTTGGAAAAAAAAATGTCCTCACAAACTTTGGATGAACCCCAACTTTTTGGAGAATCCGAGCCTTTTCGCTAAGACTGGGTAAACAACTATGTTGCTAGGACCAAAAAAAGCTAAAATGTAAGGTAGTGGTATTTCAGAGTAGCAGATCTATTAGACTTAACAATTAAATTGGCTGACTTCACTAGTCATCCGAGATGCAAATTGGATTACTTTGCCAATCATCATAGGTGCAAACCAATCAACAAAGATGAAGAATTTAAGAATTGGAGATTGCTACACATTTTGTGTGCTAACCTTGGGGTAACCTTGTGTTGAGGCCTGGAAAATAGCAGGCAACAACAATAAGGGATTATCCCCAGTCAACGTTCCCAACTAGCCCATTGACTATTTGGTATAGGGAATCCGTCCGGTTTGCGGTCTGGCTACCGTAGGTCAAGTAACAAAACAAAGGGTTTACCGATTATGGCCCGGTCCACCGAGTTTTTGTATTTTGAATGTATTATGATATGCAGATGCCTAATTAACCATGTAGGGTGATAAAGATACAAGGAACATTCACAATGTGATGCATAGGTTTTTACCTCTCGTCTTAGGACTCGTAAGCATCCAAACCACATATGCATAAATAAAACTAACTATACATCTATCTATCTATCCCTGGGGAGCAAACTTTAACTTATTTGTGAGTAATGTGGATTGTGCATGTATCATGAAGAGAAATTACAGTTTGCTGATATTTCTTCCTACAACACATGAACAATTAAAGATATTTCAACAATCAGATAGCTAATTGTTTTATGAACAACATACATTACTCATGGTGGTAATTCCACAAAATAAACCAGAAATCATTTAAACAAGAACATAGGTTCTGAGAGTTAGAACGATCTCACGGTTAATGGACACAATGCTGGAAAAAAAAATAGTTCATCTTTCAGTCATCCATAACATAACATTTGGAAGTGCCACCCATCTTCCTCCAACAGGAAAACAATACTTCTTTATTGCAAAGAGAAATAGTTCTTCTTACAATATAGCTTTTCATGTCTAACTGGGGAAAAAGTCCTTTTTCCCTTCTTAGTCTATTACATTTATACAAAAAGGTGAGACAGTTGGGCTGCCCAAAGTAACCTTTGGGCTTCCCAATTCTTCGTTTCCCAACACTTGACTTTTCTCAAAGGTTTTTACAAAATCTTACATATTACAAAAAATGACCAATCCTCTACGAGGAGGGTCCCACTTGGGCATCTAGAAACTCTTTCCATTTCGCAGCTTCAGAGGCAATGTCGTCAAACGAACAAGGCTCTAAAAACTGAATATTGATCTCAAACTTAGTAGCCTGGTTCTTTATAGCCTCAATCCTGGCTGCACATAATCGAAGCTGATCCTCCAGGAGTTGCACGCTAATAGCTAAATGATCCATTTCGCTCTTCAAGATCTGATCATCCAGGGCTTTGATATGTTGTACTTTAGTTTCTTCTTCCTGGTATCTCTTCTGCAATAGCTCTACAAAGGTGTTGTGATCTGGGAAAGCCTCAATCCTCTTCTTGGCCTCTATCTAGCACCAGTTGTACGTAATGAGAAGCCTTCTGAAAAAATCGGTGCATCCTCCTTTTGTCTTTTTAACTGCCTTCTTGAAATCCTCTGCAGTGTTGATAGCGAATTCCACTAAGTCATAATCCCGCTTGAGGGCCTGTTGATCCTTTGACAACAGTTCTACTGGAGTTTCTTCATTGTTTTCCATCCTCGCCATTCTTCCAGTCAAGACTTCAAGGAAATCCTGAGATCTATCAACAAAGTAAGAGGAGGACTCCAATATTTCCTCCAATCGGCCATCTATTTGCAGTACTCTGCACCTCTCTCCTTCTGTAGCAATTTGTAGCTGCAGCATTTTAGCCTTCTGGGCCAAGACATGCTCTTTGAATGGTTCGAGGTTAACTCGCTGCTCCCTTGCTTCCTCTAGAGTAGTTCTTAGAGAGGAAATATTCTCTTGATGTTTATTTGCCTGTTCTTGGGTGTGTAGCTCATTTGCCTCCAAGAGGATCTTTTGCTTCTCTTCTAGGTCCTCTACCTTTGCCAGCAGCCGCTCCTTCTCCATCTTTAGCTCTTGATTTTCTTTCTGCACTTTCTCTAAGCATTCCTACATTGCTTCCCCAGCTTCTCTTTCTATTTGGAGGGCCTGTATTTCAGCCCTTGAGGACTTCATCTCTCTCTCCATGTCTTCGTATTTCCTTTTCAGCCTATTGTTTTCCTCTCGCTCTTTTCTCAATGTATATTTCAATTGGGCAGAATATTTCTTGGATAGCTCCAAGTCCATCATGATCTTGTCTACGTTATCCTGTAAATCCTGGAGAAATGCAGCTCCTGCTCTGATGGTGAAACTTGGATCTCGGTATGTCCCCAACACAACAGCTGTATCCGTTATCATTTTACCAGGCATACCTCCTGTTTCAACCCTCTTCTCTGTTCTCTTCACTATCCTCTTTGTTGCCCTGTCATAGAAAGCGGTGTTGAAATCAGGGATTTCTTCTCCTTTTTTCTGCACAAAGGGGACCAGCTTCAATGTGGGGACCATGGGTGTGCTGGCAGTAGGAACCTGTGGGTCCTGAACCTCTGGGTTTTCCATATCCTGGTTCTTCCCTTCAGTTGTGTCAGAAGCTAACTTCTCTGTCTGTGGCAGCTTTAGCCTTTCAGCTTCTTGCTTTTGGTGCTACTCATCCATCTTATTTTTCTTTTCTTCTTCTTCTTTCCTTGCATCTTCATCTTCCTTCCTAGCTGCCGCTTGCGCAACTTTCCTTTCCTTTTCTTCCGTGAGCAGCCACCCTGCAGCTTCTTGTGCCAATCTTTGGGCTTCCTCATTTCTTCTTTTGGCTTCTTCTTCAGGTTTTTCCTGTTCATCTCCCTTCCCACCTTTGGTGACTATCTTCTTCTTGAACCTCCTCCTCAAAGCTGTCATATTCGGAGCATTACGGAAGACAGATTCTTCCCTATCCCAATGGTGGGTGTACTCAAAATGCACATTGTGCTCTTTGCAATGCTCTGCTACTTTACCGTGGGAGTCATTTCTATGGTAGGACATCTCACCAAAATGGAATCTCTCCAGCTCTTCTACAAATTCATCAGCTTTCTTCACCCTAGTAAACCTGTAGCTTCCTAACTTGAAGGGTAAAGGAGGATAATCAATCTTCTTATGTTCAAACAAGAAGCTCCCTATGCCATCCAAGAATACTTGCCTAACTGCCTCCTTGTGTATGATATAATCAGTAGTGTATTTGAGCAGCAGGACGGGGCCCTTGTACCTCCAAACATCCTGAAATATAAGCCATTTTTAGTCAGAAAGTAGTCTGCATATTTTCCAATTACTTGCAGCACCTCTTCTGACGTACAATCACACTCCTTCAGGAAGATGAGTGCATATAAGGGAATGATAAAGTGTTCACATACTTCCCGATAATGGTTGTGATATTTATGTGCCCACAATGGTTTATAAGCACAATAGATAGGCATTCTTTCCCTATCCGAAATGCACCTGAGGCGGGGGAAAGGATGATTGCACAATACGCAATCGATGAGTATGGAACTCATATAAAAATTGGATCTCTTTTGGGATTATCCTCCCAAAGATGAGGCTAAGCAGGCTGAAAGACTGTTAGATACAATGTTGGCCCAGTTGAAAATAGTCCCCTGGGTTGCAACATAAAAAATGATTGGTATCCATTCTAGCTTGAAGAGCCTACCATTAGCTCTTCCAAAGATTCTGTTCAACAGCAACATTATGAACCTGTATGGGGCCCTTAAAATTGTTGTATCATACTCTCCTATAGCCCTGGTTCTGAAATGTTTTCCAGTCAACAGCATCCTCTTAAGGGTATCCACAAGGTCCATTCTGATGTTGTTCAACCAGTCATCAAAAACAAATATATGGGCTTCTAGCAGGTGATAGGCCAGAGCTACATACCCAGGGCTGTAAGCAGCATAGCCTTTCTTTTCAACATTCCCCAGGATCATTGTGGTTACATCTTCTCTAGGAAAAATCCAGCCAATTACTTCAGAGCATGGGAACAGCTCTGGTCTGGTGGCAACCTTCATAAGAGAAGATTTCCCTATGTTGGCATATATGGACTCTTCTTCCAATCCCATGTCTAGAACCTCTCTGCGTGTGATCAGTCTATATATTTCTCCCCACTAGTATTCAGGTTCCACACCAACAATACATTTAGTGTCTTCGTATATTTATTCTGTTTTTGTGATGACTTCCACTTCTGGCTCCTCCTCGACCACAGGGGCCTTCTTCTTTTGCTTCTTTGACATTGCGAACTCTTCCTGTTATAAAATTGTAACATTAAGCAATTTTGGCTGAGTGACAAACTTGTAGATATTAATGTGCAGTGTGTCCTTTCTTCTATGCCTAACATGATAGCAATCAGTTAATGAAGCGAATATATGCATGTATATAAGCAAAAATGGCCTAACTAACAGAATCATTGAAACGTAATGTTCAGTGTTTAGTGACTTAGTCTATGTCCAGCATGATGGAAAATAGTTATATGCAATGAAAACATGCAAGCTACCACTGCTTTTCAATACCAAATAATTCTAACAATAAAATCCAGCAGGAATGAAATCTACATAAAAATGAGGAAGACTCGTGCTGTTCATGGTAGAAACTTTCACATTAACACGACTAAAACCTCCGCTCTGTGTGGGTGCCATTATCAAATCACTGTGCAGGAAAACAGAAACACTATGCGAGTCTCTATGGTGCGCTTGATCACAGAAAACCGCCTGTGCAAACTATAGTCAATAACTATGTGTCGCGATACACACTCTTCCCCGGCCCAGGTTCGAAACTGAGCACGAATTTGGGTGGCGCGAGACCGCGTAGGAAAACGGATGTGGTTTAAAGATACCGGTAGCACCCAGTGGGACAAACAGTCCAAACCCCATAGCAAAAAGAGGCGGACACCTACTCCTACCCACCATCATCACGTAGGACAGTTTGGTGCAGACAACATAATGGCCGTCTGCGCCAAACCCCCTCATTCTGTGTGCGTAGGGTTGCAAAACAAATGACGGTGGGGAAAAACTACTATGCGGGTCAAAAATTCCCCTCCCCATGGAAAGCAATGCCACCAAGAACCACAATATATACACGCAATTATGGGGAAAGAAACAGCCGTAAAACCTAACCATGGAAAACAAAACCACCAAACGCTCAACAGAACGGGGAAAGGCAATAGAAGCCTACCTGGCACTAATGTGTAACCGGTGTGTATGGCGGGACGAAGACAGTCAGGCTTCCACAGTTGCCACCTAGATGCGGGTACTAGTAATAGGGTCCGAACAAGCTCGAGCGATCGAAAGCACAATAGTGACAGAGCACGATAGTTGAAAATAACAATAGAATAATAATCCACCATGCCCCCCCCCGGACCTCATATATATACAAATGGTCAAACTTTCGCGGTGGGTAACATATCGGATGGCGGACCACTTTTGGATCAGAAGCTAAAAGCAAACTTCCTTTCACAATGGCGGACGGCCAAAGCGCTAAGCCATCCACAATGGGTAAAGTCTGAATCAGAAGCAAAATGACTACACATCAGATGGGCTAGTGCTTCTTTCATCCGCAACGGCGGGACCGTAAAGCATACCACCGTCCACACGTCAGGAATTAAGTAGGAGGCAACAACACTAAAGGCTCAGAGAGTTTAGAGCTTTGGGTAGCTGCAACGGTAGAGCCACAAAAAATGCGGCCTCCCGTAAAAGTAGGCTTCAAACGACTTAGACATCCGGAAGCTATAAAATTTTTTATGGCCGCAACGGCGGAAGCCTACGACTTACGGGATCGGAAAAAACAATGTAGTGGGAGTGAAACCAAACAGTGATTGGGAGAGACTGCGATTTTCCGTCCGCAATGGCGGAAGGAGAAGTGCTATAAGTTCTGATGCCAAAACACAAAAGCAGCCGATGTGAAAATAAATAAATCGGAAATAAAAATTGAAGTCGAGACTTGCTACTTTTCTGCAACGGCGGAAGCTTTAACCAAACAAATTTCCAATTTGAACAAGCTGAAAATGCATCCAAAGGAAGCGATAAAGTCTGCTCAAATATTAGATTATTTCAAGTGCCAGAGGGAGAACCAAAACAAGTGGTAAATCACTTCAAGCATTAGAAAATCATTCTGAGAAATCATTGAATTAACTCAAGGGAAAAAGAACTAATCCAAACAAAAGGAGGGTCCCAAATTTTTTGGAATTTGGGAAGATTGTTGCAGCTGCAACAATTGGTGACTACCTGGTGAACCCCAGATTTCTGCATTAACTCTTTCCTAGTTCAAGACTATCTGAATAAAGTTGAAACCTTCTAGATGCTTGTATTCCTAGGCTGGCCAACCTATGCATTTAAATCATTGAGAAGTAGTCCATTCTTTGGGAAATGGTAACATCAAAAATATTGCAAGTCTGAGTAACTCTTTTAAGGCCTAAATAAATGAGGTTTATTTTAACTGTCCTCGGGTGGTTTCAGGCTTGGACACCACAGGATTGTAACATATAGTAAACAGCATTATCTTTTTGTTCCTCATTCCCATGCCTATTGCACTTTTGTGCCATTTGAACTTTAGTTCTTGTGAGTCCTCCATTTTCCTTTCTTTCTGAATTTTATTCAGGCTCCTCTATCCCATAGTGCCCTTTTGTGTGAGAGAAGAATTGGCATTTCATCTCACGGACGGAGAGGAACTTTTGGCAATTTGAAATTCATGCTTTTGATACTTTGATTTGATGCGTATTATTTCTTTCAGGAGTTTTGACTCTTGATAGCTTTTAGCTTTTCTAAAATTATGGCATGGGATCATTTATATATGATATACCATTTACTCTGCATCCTTTCCGTGGGTCTTTTGCTGTCACCCCCTTGGATATTTAAGATGTGAAATGGATGGAGCCTTGAAATAGTATTCCATACCTCTTTTACTTATGCGTTATTTATAGGGGTTAAGTAAGACTTCAATGAATGCATGGGCAGTTAGGAAAACTGCTACTAGAAGATATTCTATGTTTCAAAGCATAGTCTTTTGCTCAAGATTTTGGTTAATAAAGAACCCTGATGTTCCCATTGCAAACAAAAGTTTGCCTCTTTATTCAAAATCAACAGAACTACTAACAAAACAGGAAAAGTAAAGAAATCAGCATCAAATCAAATGATCAAAAGGAAATAGGATCAAAGCATCAAAGAAAAACAACATCAATTTATTTATGTACAAAGCAACAAGAAAGAAAAAATTTGCCCACTCTTGAAAATCTTTAAATCTAGAGAGTTAAGGGGTGGGATGGATTATAGATATGAGATATCTAACCGTGATCTAGCTGTGCTATTTTTGCAATTGAACACATGTCTACTATCTTACCGTCATCCTCTTCAGCCTGAGGAAGTTGAAGGAGCTCAGGCTGATTACCCATCTTAGCACTGGCCTCTCTTGAGGTATGATGTCTTAGCTTAAGCTCAGTTAGATAGTTTCCTAGGATAGAATCAGCAGATCCATTTCCCTCTCCTAGCCCAGTAACATTGTGCTTCATGTAGGTTTCTCTTAAAATCTTAATCAGGTTTGGTCTCCCCTTCTAAGGCAGCCACAAGTGTGACCAGTCAGAAGCAAAGTACCCATCTAGTCGTGCTGACCAATCTCGATTCAAGATCAACCCATAGCCATCAGGTATGTCTGCTACTATAATATCCAGGTATTGACATATCTTTTTTATTTGCAGACAATCAAATTAGAACATTCTTCATCTCCCCCACTACCTTGACACTAGTATTGTCTAGTTGAGTGACGTCCCAATTAGTAGGTTTTAGTTGCCCATTAATTCTTTTGCAGATTGCAAGAGGCATAACATTCACCGATGATCCCGAGTCCACCAGAAAATTATGCACCTTATGGTTCAAAATTTCCAGAGTTAAAAGTGTTAGAATAATCAACCCATAGTATTTACCCACTTAGACATTATTTCATTTATTTTCTCTTATTTGCCTAGTCCATGAGTCCCACCATGTGCAAGTTGCTAATTGCCTATCCATAGAGGTCAAACTTTCCATTATTGACTCATGGAGCACTTGGGAAAGTCCTGGGAATCAAATCTACTTTATTCCTGGCCTCCTAGGCGCCCTTCT
>LPNX010224778.1:4754-23816 GCA_001517045.1 Pseudotsuga menziesii
ATTCACTAAATTTCATGAACGATTGATAGAGACTATTCCACATGAAATAAATAATTTCTTGATAGCATTCATGAGAATACTAAATGCCTAAAAAGAAATATTGGCAATGGAAAATATTTGTAATGGAAGACCAAAAATCTTTTTTTACCATGGAAAAAAATCCTATTTTATATTATATATACAAAATACATTGTGTGGATGATCCACTATCAAAAAAGTATTGATAAGTGACCATATGATCCAAATATTCAGCTCAAAATAAGCTAGTTCAAAAGCAAATAGCAGTGGTGTAAAAATCCCCACAAATATAAGTCTTAAAAACATAATCCTACCAAATATTGCATAGTATCCAGTGGAGATAATACCAGCACTAAAATAAAGGTCTTAATAACATAATCCTTCCAAATAAATTCTTAATAACACAAGCCTTCAAAAATAGTCTTCAATAAAAGTCTTCATAAACATAAGTCTTCCAAAAACAACAGCAAGTCTTTGTTATCCCATATATAAAAACTGCTCCAATGAACTTCACAAGTCCATACAAATTCAGCAAGATTCAAATTGTCCAAGTAAAACCATCAGGCTATCCAAAATAGTCACCATATTCAAAAACTGGAAATTTGTCCAAAAAATATCTCCATAACCTCTGACTGTCCTGCTTACACAGTAATCAACATGTCCACCTATATAATCATCATAGCATTTCCATACAAAGGTCATCAAAACCATCCATATATACTACCTTGCATATATATAAAAGATAAAAACATTAAGTTCCAATCAGTCATCAACATAGATCAAAGAAAAAGTATCATCCATCAGATTCCCTCTTGTCCCCAAGTTCATAATGAACTTAAAAAACCTGATAGGTATCATGTCTACCAGACCCATGATACTCAGAGATAAACCAATACCCAAGCTGAACTTTCCCACCATCAGTTGCTAACTTATCAGCTAGAGTATTTCTTTCCCTATAAATATGTTTAAAATCAGCCTGCTCAAAAAAGTCAGAAAGTCTGTTGACCTCTGGCAGTGACTTTGCAGTGACTGTGCAAGATACAAATTATGACTTCTGAATTTGCCAGAAATCCAATTTATAACAAGCAAGGAGTCACCAAAAATCGGAAGACAAAAAATCTTACATGAGTGGGTTGATAATATAGACATGACTTTTTCAAATAATGTGCCATATAGGAAAGGACTTTGTTGGACAATCCGAGGTCTATTTTTCTTAACGACATTCATGACAGTTTTTTTCTATATGATTCAGTACTTACTTTATAACTTCTTAATTGAAAAAAGGAGTGGGTATTATAGTCAAACCTAGACCATTATTGGGCCTTGGTGCTAGCTCAAATTGGGATTAAATAAAAAAGACTGGGACCACTTTGTCCATGAAAACGAGTGGGAATACTTTCTTAGTAAATGAGTACCAGTGTCGAACCCACAATCATCATCTATTTGTAGTCGGGTTTGAAATGTGGGGGTCGTTGACCATGTGGGATGAATAAATAAATGAGCATAGTTGAAGAAAATAACATGAAGTGAAGACCAACAAAAAATTGGGATTGACTTGACGAAAAAAATGACTAGACACAAGTAGACAACTGATATTAATAAAATTGAAAGGAAAAAAACAATAGAAAAAATGGAAATAATTGAGGGACAATTTAAGTCCCCTACATAACATAAGGAATATGAATAAATTAGTTGAGAGGATCAAGCAACCAAAGGTCCCATGTGAGTTAAGGGAAAGTTTACTAGATGAGAGAGAGGGTGAGGAAATGATCAGAGGACCCCTCTGAATGGAGGAAACTATGAGAGAAATGTAGATTGTTATTCTTGAAGTTACAACACTTGCTAACCTAGTCCTAACCATATTGAATAATAACTCGAGTATAATACAAATCGTCATGTACGATTTGGTAATTAGAGAAAGAGAAATCATCCTAAGGTTTCAACTAGATGAATGTGGAGGAATTGTGAATCAATTGATGATCCATAGATGACCTCATGTTAATTGGATTAATTTTACACCCGAGTTCAAAAGACATAGTTTTCTCTTATTCTATATAGAACACATGATTGTACCCCCCGCTAGCAACATTATCGATTGAAGCGTGAATCCCATTAGATATCCAACTTTTTGATGAATACTCAATAGAAGAAATTAATCTCTCCTGATATAATACTCTTCATAAAGAAGTAATTCAACATATATAGTTGGTTGTATATCTATAGTATGTAATATTAATAGTAATCAAAGTATAAATCAAATTTTGTTAACATCACTTACCATCATTCAATCAACATTCCAATTTATAAAGGAGATGAATATCCCATAAGACATTGGTTTTTTTGTGTAACCATAAAGGATGTTAATCTTGTTGATGATGAGAATGGAGAGATGAATTAGTTTACATATGGCCTCTTGGAAAGAGCACTTACATGGTCCAGGAATTTTATTGAAGATAAACAAAAAACTAAGAAAGAAATTAAGCATAATTTCTTAGAATTTTTCCAAACTTAAGACAATAAGCATTTGGCCATATAGAAGTTAAAATAAATTACTCAAATATTGGGTGAAATAGTTCATGAATATGAGAATATATTTAAATAATTACTTAGTCAAATTCCATCTAGAATGGATCAAAAAATTTGGATCTAGTGGTTTGTTGTAGGCTTGAATCCCAACATTAGATCACCTTTAAGCTTACATGAATTTACAACATACAAGGATGATCTAAAGAAAGACCAAAAGCTTGAGCTGAATGCAAATTTCACATTTTCTCTTGTCGGTAGGAAAGGAAAAGTTTAGGGGTGAAATTTAGCCCATCGACTATTGTTTAACCTTTTTTTCCAAAAAAATATTCACCAATTTTTCTTTTTTTTCAAAGATGTTTCTCCTAAATTCCATGGGATAATTGTCTTAACCCTAAAAGTCACCAAAATCATCCAAATACTAAAAAGTCCTTAGAAATTTGAATTAAATTAAACGACAACTATTTTATGGTTACAAATTTAAGAATTTGTAAGATTTTCTAAGGTTTTTACACTTTGAAAAAATTATGGATCCTTAAAATTTTACCTTCTGATAAGAGAGTATAAAAGAAGCTTGAAATAATGCAGAAATAACTTCAATAACTTGCACTTTGGTATAATGACTTGTGGTGTACAATGTGCTCATTGGAGAGTCACACCAAAGGAATGTGCCAATACGGAAATCAATGTCAATTTCATGACAACATAATATTGTTCCCTAAAGAAATAAGTTCATTCATAGAGGAAAGAGGACTATTCCAAGAGGAACGAAGACTATTTCGAAAACAAATATTGGTACATAAATTTCGAATCACTCAAACAAGCTATTATTGTGACATATGTGAAAATTTTGAACCTCACTCGATGGAAAATTGTCCATATAATGATGGCAATGTTAAACTAAAATGGTGTGGCATTTGTTAGATTACTCAACATAACACTACAAAATGTGTGAAGAGTTTGAAGAAGAAGGCCAATTACCATTTGATCTATCAAGAAAAGGCTATCAACCAGAGCGATCAAAGGGGTTGAGACTTTAGAAATAAATACTAGTGCAATGATGGGTACGACCAATGAGGTGGTTATAATGGTCATGGAAGGTATACCAACAATCAAGGTAATCTACCTAATGGTAGAATACAACCTTGTTATTTCATATGTTAAAGTAAAGAGAACTTATTTCCTTACTATCCCTGGAATGATAAAATAGATCTCAATTTCTATACAAAATGTGGGGCGAGGGACCATACATTAAAACACTATCATATAACTATTGAAAATATTATAAATAAAAATAATGCGAATCTCTTGTTTGGTTTTCCCTAATCATTAATCATTAAATTCTAAAAAATTGCACATTATTAAAAGATAAGGCAAGAAGATTGGAGGTGACAACCCTCACTTTAGAAAAATCAAAAGTAAAGAGAATAACTATCCAAATCCTCATAAGAAAATATATTTTTTCAATAATGCTACGAATTGTTTTTAAGAGTTTGGATTTGAAAAATACACCCTAGAATCACAAAACAAAACACTCAATGAATTAGTGCAACATCTGTTGAAAGAATATGATGTTGCAAGACTAATTGACTTGATGTATATGCTAATAAATAATATAAGAAATTAAAAAATCACTAAAAGTCTTTGTCGATTGAACCAAAAATATAGAGTTTATATCGACCCATTGGATGACCCACTCCATACTTAGGATAACAATATTTAATCATTTATGATTAATTCCCTAACTACTAACCTAGATAGTTGGAATCCACTTGCACCACTTGATCAACACTTCCCATATATACCCGAGGAGCACTTTTTTCCCGATTCTGGTTAGATCCTACCCACTTTATTGATTGGCAAAATTAGTAATTGTCCCTTCCTAGAGATTTTGTCTTTATACTGCTTTATTCCATCTTTTCAGTGGATAAGGTAAAGCTAGTCCACTAGAAAATTGCTATGTTCTGTTGCCAACCCATCCTCCCTAATTTTCTCTCCAGATTCCAGGATGAACAAGTTTTTCCATCACGCATGACAACTCACTCATGCTTTACCTAATTCGTGAGGTCCTTCACTGATTAGGATAGTACTTTATCCACCTTTGGGGGTTTATCATATGTAGTAAGTATTATTTCTGAGCTAGCATGAGTTGTATCCTATGCAAATTGAATTTACCTTTGAGGGATGTACTATTTATGTACATTATTATTCTTCATTAATAAATGGAAGGATACACTCCAATATCCATCTCCTCTTCATGTGATTCAATCTCTCTATCTTCTCCCTATTTTCCTTGTGCATGCTTGTGAGAATGATCATGTAGCAAGATCTAGTTCGTGTGCTTCTTATTTGCATAAAGGATCTATTTATACATGGTATCATAGCTGCAATTTCTACATGGTATCAAATTTGCAATTTCCACATGGTATCAAAGTGCAAGGTTGTTCAATTTGAACAGAGTTGAGGAGCTATCTATTTTCTTGATCAGAGCCCATGCAATCTCCTATTCCTTTGTGAAGAAGAGCTTGCATTAAGCTTACAAGATTTTTTCATAGTTTTACTTATGTAGGTTGCAGAGAGTATCTCCTTAAGCACATCAACATATTAGTATGGATTTGTCTTCATCTATGATCATGACTCCCTTCAACCATCATGAATGGAAATTCAAAATTGGCATTCTATCATGTAGTCAGGGTATCTATAGAGTTTCTGTGGAGTTAGAAAATGAACCAAATTATGTTGTTGAGAAAGATAAGTGGAATAATAGGTTGGATGAATGATATGGATATATTTTCATGTCTATTTCTTCTGTTCTACTCTTTCATATAGATTGTTTTACCACTCCAAACCAAGTATGGAACAAAATTGAGTCTCTCTTTAGAGTTCAAGATGAGATAAGATCGCATCAATTAGAGAATGAGTTATTCTCATTGAGTCCAAGCAGTTTCAAATCGATTGAGGTTTTATTCACCAAATTCAAGTCACATGTTCTATTTATCGAAAAATGTGGGATTGAGAAGAAATAAGATCAATTGATTCTTTCCATTCTATCAAAATTGGGTCATGAATACTCAGGTTTTGTGTATAATTTTCATGCTACTAGGATTGTTGTTTTGAATTGGAAAATGCCTTCTTTGAGTGCATTCTTTGATTCATTGACAAAGGATAAAGATAAATTGATCCATATGGGTTGTCTTAGATAATACAAGGGAAAGGATCATCCTCTCATATTTCAAGGGAAAGTGAGATATTGAATATGAAAGTTTGAAACCTACTGATGAAGATTCAATAAAGAAATTCAAGAAGAAAGATAGTACATCCAAGTGTTCTTATTGCAAGAAGGGATTTCATCCTAAGAAGAAATGTTTCAAGAATAAAATTCACATAATGTCTCATCTTCTTTAGAAGAACTACTTCGAAGTTCCAGATGAGCTAGAGAAGCCTGCTGATTCTTCATAATGCTGTCATAGTGCACAGTTTCAAGGTGATGTAAAATATGAATTGAGTGCCATATTTAAATACTTTCATCAAATATCTATTATAGATTCATTTTACTATATATAAGAATGAGAAATATCAGTTTCTTTCTTTGATAATCCACCTATCAGTCTCCTAGATTCATCTCCCAATACTTGTGATTTTTCACTAGATCCTGACTTTTCTTTAAGCAAATCTTCCTCACTCCATTCAAATTATTATAATTCCAATTTAGAATCATATTCAATGGATGATATTCATGTCATGAAACCATCCATACCATATACCATACCTCTGAATGCTCCTACGACTATACAAACCCCAAGTTCACTAGTTGATTCCTCATTGGTTTCTTACGTAGTGTTACTTATATTTAATGGTTTCAAATATTACATATGTTTCATTGGTTGGTTATAAATGACCTTAGTCATCATTTTACTTATATTACACATGTTTGTATCTTTTATAAACACTTATGATTCATATCTCGGGTCCATTCATCATTTAGATTTTTACACATTAGGTTTTCCCAGTTGTTCATCCTTTTCCTAGTCCAGCCCCATATCCTCATAGAGACAATGAAGATTTGGTATTTTATGTTCCATATGATAATATTTATGATATATAAAATTATTTTCAGCCTCATATCATATTTGGGAAGGTGCTACATCAGATTGGAAGAAAGATATGTGATCCACATCACCATTTTGCAGCTATAGAAGGAACTGATTATGTAACTGATTTTATTAATCTTTGTACTGTTTGGGAAGGAGTATGCACATATATATTTTCCTTTTCAGATTGTGGTTGCATATCATAGTTTGAAATCAGAAATAATCATTCATATAATTCTCCTGCTTCATTAGATGATGAGCTACAAGGAGTCTCTCCTCTTCTTTCTTGCAGATTCTACACTCTAGCACATGATCATGGCGTCTACAAAATTCTTCATCAAGTATTTCACCAGAAGAAGTTCATTTAGCTGATTCAACTAAATTTAAATACACATTGAAAAAATATTTCAAATTTTGTGGCTTGTCCTTTCCCGAGGGAGGATTTTACCCATGTGGTTCATCCTCTTTTCTCATCTTTTATGGACATGAATAATTGTAAAGGGTGACCATAGCCCTGTTATTGGTCGCTATATACACCTATATGTACCTATATGAACCTATATGCATCCATATGCATCTCATTATTTCATACACATCATCATAAATCCATACTTAAAGGGGGGTGTTGGGATATTATAAACCCACTCCATACTTAGGATAACAATATTTAATCATTTCCAATTAATTTCCTACCTACTAGCTTGGATAGTTGGCATCCACTTGCACCACTTGGTTAACACTTTCCATATATACCCTAGGAGCACCTTTACTCTACCCACTTTATTGACTGCCATAATTAGTAACTACTCATTACCGCAGATTCTCTCTTTATACTGCTTTATTCTATCTTTTCAGTGGATAAGGTAAAGCTAGTCAACTAGGAAACTACTATATTTTATTGCCAACCCATCCTCAATGATTTTACCTCTATATTCCAATATTATCATGTTTTTCCATTGTCCGTGAAAACTGACTCATGCTTTAGCTAATTCATGAGGTCCTTGACTAATTAGGAAAGTGATTTAGACACCTATGGGGGTTTGTCATATTTAGTAAGTCTGCTTTCTGAGCTAGCATGATTTGCCTCCCATGCAACTTGAATTTACCTATGAGGGATGTATTATTTACGTACACTATTATTCATCATTAATCTATGGAAGGATACACTCCAATATTAACCTCTTCTTCATGTGATTCGGTCTCTCTATCTTCTCTCTATTTTCCTTATGAATACTTTTGAGAATTATTCTGTAGCAAGGTCTACTTCTTGTGCTTCTTATTTGCATCAAGGATTTATTTCTTCATGCTATCATAACTACAATTTCTAGATGGTATCGGAGTTGCAATTTCTACAATCCTTGACTTTGTCTCCCAATCTAATATAATTACTAGATCTACCTTGGAAAATTTTGGTCATCCACATCTATCTGAGTTGGGTATTTATCTTAATATTTTCGAGCATGGATTAATCAAACCCATTGGAGTATGGAATAATATTAACACTACAATAATGGGCATTGATACTCAAATTGATTTTTGAGTGATCGGTCCAAATGAAGGTTCTAACTCATTCTCTATTGTTAATCAATAGACCTTGAAGAAGAAAAATGAATGTCTTTATATCTATAGATAAATACATAATAAAATTAAAGAGAGAAATTAAAAGGGTTATTGTACCCACCTATCCATCCCAAGGTAAGTCTTGGATAGATACTCAAGATCATGATCCAAATATAAGATAGCTATATCTATTCATGTAAAATAATGAAGATTCAATTGGGCCTAATGAAAATAAGGAGATCCACTTGGGTTTTCCCATGTTGGTCGTTCATAATACTAACTCAAAATTATATGAATCAAAAACTAAAAATTATTAATCACTTGTAAGAGAATGTTTTACATTCATTTCCATCCCTTGACATTCAGTGCATAAATGCTTCATGATTCCTATAATTTCAAAAATATTCATGAAAATGATGATAGGGTATCCAACTCTAGCACCAATGTAAACTAGACTTACCAACTTGTTGATATTTGAGAAAAAAAAAGAGATGCTTGAACTTTAAAACTTTTATCAATCAATTCCATTACATGTGAATCTCATAAATAAATAATCCACCTATGAATATATCGTCCACATAAATCATCCATATAAATCAACTCCTTAAATCAACCATGAGAGACAATATATACCCTAGGAAAACCCTCCAAACATGGAGGATGAAAAAACCAACAATTCTTTCAGTATGATAGACATAATTGCAGAGAATGGTTTACAACACATAATTAGAATTATCGATAAGAGATATCACCACAACGGTAGAGAAGAGAGATCCAATGTAACCCTGCAAAAACAACTATATGCAATTGTATTGAACTTGCAATATTCCTAGCATATTAATAACAAGACAAAAACCCTAACATGCATAAGGTAGCATATACAAGGTTCAATAAATATACTGAGAGCACCACATAGTGCATTCATAAGAAGGAGCTAACTAGAACTCCCTCCATGAAAACATTAGAACCTTTCATTTCCTCAATTAGCTTGAACTGAATGTTCACCGTCTTCAGTTACTAAAATTGAACTGACTTAAACTGAATGTTAATTGTCTTGAACTGAATGTTAACTAACTTGAACTAAATGTTATCTTAATTTAACTAAATGTTAACTAACTTGAGCTTAATGTTAACTTACTTGAACTGGATGATAACTTACTTGAACTGAATGTTAACTAACTTGAATTGAATGCTAACTTACTTGAACTGAATGATGACTTACTTGAACTGAATGTTAGCTAAATTGAATTGAGTATTTAACTAACTATCAAGATATCACTTAATTAACACGATAACTTAAGTGTCATAAGTGCTTCATTCTTAGTGTCATCCATGCACAATTTCTGTGATTAACTTTTGCATGAATCTATTTAGTTAACTGATGCATGCTAGTTGATGAACATTGAGATCTTCTTTACTTAATTGCTTACATTAGTTAATAGTTCAACTGATTCTTTAATTGAGGCATTGATCGAGGCATTCATATTTTACTAAATATTTATAACTTGAGTTCACTGAAACATTTGCATGGGAAATTCAAATTATCTTTCTCTATGATTCATCTCGCTATATTTAAATAATTAATGCATGTTCCATATGTGTATTATTTATTCATCCTATCCGATATCATACTCAACATAATTATTCCATACATACTAATTATTATATATATTACCTTGGGCCATATAGTCATATGCTAAATTAATTCATTCTAGGGGTAGATAAGCCCTAAAGGAGACTTATAGCACTTAGTGACCATGACTTGCAATATATAACATAGTATAACAAAATCAACAAATGAATGTCTAGAGTGTTCATACAACACAATATCATCTCCAAAATTGGAGTTCCATTCTCACAGGGTATCGTCTATGAGAATCATTGACTTGATACAACACAAGTCTAGTCTTGATATTACTCACAATACTTAGCTTGATATTACTCACAAGATTTACATTACAACATCACCACCTCAATCATATGAGCATACATAGGAATTGATATGACTCACAGATACAACTTGATATTACTCACAAGTCTGGAGAATGACTCTTGATTATGTACAATCAACACTCCCTCTCAACGAGCGAGACATTCTTTTCTTTACCAAAAATTTATTGCCATACCAAGATTATCTCAGAAGTATCTCAACTTTTTCATTGATAGTGTCTTGTCCAAAAAATTTCAATATGGTCATCAGTAGCTATGTACACAACCTTGAATTCAATGAAGTAAGACTTCATCTCAATGTGTTCTATCATAACACATAGGGTTTTTCATAAAGCTTGACTATTAAGACCTAATAATTGTAGGCTCAAGTCTTTCACCCTAGTAGGTAGCTTCCCAACCTACACTACTCCTCAGTAGGTAATACTATCTGCAAAACACCTTTTTCTTTTGTATTACTCTTTGACATACACCTTTCTTCTGTAATACTATTCGTAATACACTTGTCTTTTGTAGTACTAGCCATAATACACATTACTAATTTCATGCTATATAATAGGTATACTATGTATTCAAATTCAATAAAGAATCTATTCTAATGTACCTCAAAGGTACTCATTCAAATGCTTATCCACAAGCATAAAAATAATACAGGTCTGCTTAGAGATCAACCAACTACTTACACATAGTAGCATCATCTGGATCCAATCCAGAATGTAGTTTTTCTAAACTAGAAACTATGTATTTCATATCCATCATATACAACATTATAAATCAAATGTGTAAAATTACGCAAAAAGAAAATATTATCTTTTCATTCAATTTTCAACATTTGTTGACATCAAGAATATTCTACAATCTGAAGAAGTTCTTAGTGATCTTGTCATTCTATGTGATGTTATTTAAAGCATGATCACTTTCATAGTGATTTGATATCATAGTACCTTACATAGCCAATTGTATGGCTATCTAACCTCTTCAATAGGTTTAAATGTTCTCTGATAGTTCAGACTATAACTCTTCTTCAGTATCCAATAGTTTCTGAGACTTTGACCATGTCTCTTCTCATGCGGATTTTCTCCACAACATGTCACATCCCCTAGCTTCCTAAGTCATGTACCATGACTAACTAGTTTGGGGAATTTTAACTGTTTCTTCCTGTGAGGATACATCAATATCCCCTCTTCAATTAGATAAATATTTTATACTATACCAAGCTTGTTCTAGACATATTTTTAGTAATATGTTGGCAATTCTTCTCATCCGTGGATATGTATAGGAGTTACACAAATCCTTTTTGTACCATGTCTCAAATATAACTAACTAGTAACTTTGTAAAGTTGTACTACTTTACAATATGCTATATCTGAGGAACATATTTTATGTGATATTTCTCGATCATTGTACTAGTAAGAATCCATATATATGTGAAACATACTTTCACTGACTATCACATGTTTGAATCCACATACACTTGTACTAAGTAGGTAACACAACACATGCTTTGATTTACATGTATATGTACTGACTGTAAAACATATAACTGATCCTAGGACTTGTATAGATATATCTAATATCTGTGAGATTGTACAAAATATGAACAAGAATAAGATTTATCTTTATGTTTGTGGTCATGGATTTACAATCCATTGTTCTTGAATCCTTTCAAGAACTCTATTGAATATGTTTACTCAATAGAAGAAAAAAATTATCCAATGACTACTACACCTCTAAAATTCAGAATCATCCAAGATTCTTACATATAGTTTCCTTTTGAATATGAGTATCATACATGATTTCTACATAACAAGAAGTTAATTTAACCAATTCCACTATTTTTTTCAGGATCTAGAAAATATTGTTTCTCCCTCTCAACATCTAGGACGTGAGAACCATAAATATTAGTCCTCCATCACGGAGTCTCATACTCCTCTATACATAAAAAATATATGAATATAATTAAGAAAAACACATTACCTTCATGAGTCTTTACATTTCTCTGAATATAATTAGGGATTCTATTCTAGCTTCTTCCTAATAAACATAGGAACCTCCCAGTCTTCTCTTTTTAGGATTAACCATCCTAATGACTCCATGCCATTCTCTTCATGTAGGTCACGACATATGTTTTTCCCTACAAGAAAAATTATTCAGATGATTAATAACATTACATAACTAAGAAATGTAATCACATGAAAAATTTCAACATACTCGCAATGGTTCATATAGTTATGTACATAGACTAAGTCAATGTTTTGACATAACCCCATTTATATCTTTTGTGATGTTTTGCAATCCTATATCAGTACTATATTAGTTCAAAAATTCATATTTTATGAAGGAAATATTAAGCCCCATATTCATGTCTTATGTAGAAAGCATGAATCCCTTTATTTGGTATATTATGATCAATCATGCACTCTTATGTTCATAGCTCATGAAGAAAGCATGCAACCCTCTATCCCATGTCTTATGAAGGAAATTTCCAGATTTATATCATTCCTATGTAAGTATATATTAGTCCTACATAAGTCTTATATCAGTCCCATATCATATCTCATAATATTGACTCATGATATCAACAATATGCTAATAAAAAAGACAAACAATAATGTATATGCACAACATAATTTCAAATTGCATGAATACAAATCTATATATGACAGTCATGAAACACATTAAAAACCATTTAGATCTCTCCACCCTTATGGAGAATACCAGTCCTTATTTATTCACTTGAATGGAAGAGCTTCTTTGTAGTGAAGGGATTTCTCCCTTTCTTCATTCTTCTTGTGAGGACAAGATTCTCCTCTTTAGTGTACACAACCCTTCTTTGGATGTTCCCCTCTTCTTTATTCGATTCATTGTTCTTAAAAAATATTGGGGAGTGCATGAAAACACTCCCTTGTGATCATGGGCATGAGATTGTCCTTAAACGAATCAAAGATGATATGCTTGGCCTTTTCTTGATTCTTCTTTAAGTTTGTTAAGTATATAGTTGTCATTGATGTGAAAGGTGTTCATGAATGATAAAGTAATAACTAGTTGATGTGGTGGCAGAATGAAGGTTGCAGGTATCCAGAATAACAAAGGAATAACCCTGTTACAGGTTGCAGGTTGCAAGGTGAATGAAAAATGAATAACCCTATAGAAGTTGAATGACTAAAGATCGATCATCCAATGTTGTTTGTGAAAGAATTGTCACAGAGGATTTTTGCAAAGAAATCATAGAGATCCTCAAAGTCATGGTGAGATGCGAATTCGATCTGAAATCGATAGTCGGGAAGCATCCCACATGATATTCGATGACTGAGGATCAATTCCGCAAAAGACAGGTGGGAGGATGAAGTTATGCAAAAGATCAAGATAGGACGACTTATATTAGTCCCACACTAGATCCAAAGGTTGAGGATTAATTCCAATAGTTAGGAAGAAAATCCAAAGTTTCGTAAAAGATCAAGATCAGACAACTGAGATTAGTTCCACCAAAATAGATTGACAGTGTGGAAAGGGAATTGCGTTTAAATATTCTATGAACCCCTAATCAGCATCCCGCAAAATATCAATGGTGTCAAATTGTTGTTGAGGAAAGTGTTGGGCACCCTATATGCAAGTTAATTAAAGCCAACATACATAGTGTTCAATATAAATTGTCAACCCAGGGAAGTCTTTTATTTCAAGGATAATGTGCACTGTATATGCTTTAAACACTAAGTAGCTGATGCTGTAAATGAATTACCCTACTTTCTTGTTTACCCCAACTCATCCCATGATCTACTTAATCTAGCTTACCTTTTTAAGAATGCAATAAGAAATACCTTCTTACAATCCTTAATCTATAATTAAAAGATTCAGGAAATAGACATCTAGATTACTTTTGCAAAAAGTTAAATCCTCAATTACCAAGCCATCTGAAGATCCATCTCAACTATCTTAATTCAACTTAATCTAGAAATTCAAAGTGCAGGAATTAAGTTCTACGATTATAAATGTAAAGGGATGAACTACAAAGATCTAAAGAAAACAGCAATTGAAAGAACGAGGGATGATCAAGGCTTTCATAGCTATCACATAGTTGCATAAGAGAAAGTTAACCTACACAGTCGAATGTCACACCACACCACTACAGTTTACAAGGGATGCAATTACTAATCATTCAAAGGAACACATGATAAATTGATGACTATTGCAGCTTACTGTAAATAAATGAATTTATCATAAGATTCAAACTACACAACATAATAAATAAAATACCTAATTAACTCAGCAATCCCTATGGGAAGGCGAGCCCAGCCTTCGCATAGAGATGCTAGAAGTAGCACACGTTAGAACACCGAGATCTGAAAAATCAAACTCCTTTTATTAAAATGGCAAGATGAACACACAACCCCTGTCACAACTTATACAATATATTTGATTAATTTCCAACCCCTGGCTAAGAATAGTTCCCAGTATTTATACAATTACAATCATAACTTCTTCCCACTAATATCAGACAGCCATGAAGATATCTGATCTTCAAGCTACCCCAATTACGATAAGCTGTTATAGTTGTGGCAAGATAGAAGCAGAAAATATAGGAAGGTTGTTACTCAAGCCAGAAATGACAATCATGATCAATCGAGAGGATACTCCATTGATTGCAGCTATTCTTGAGTGACGACACACTATTGCATCCGAATCTGTAGTAGCCCATTGCAGCTACCTTTGTACAGCTTGCATGAAATAGTATCCTTTGACCACGTTCTTTGGGAAATGATGGAATGGATGGCGATTATCTCAGCAATGAATGTTCATCCCTCTCTTGGCATGTTCAGCCTGCTACACCTGTATCCTTTACATCTCGAATTATGTTTATAAAACCACCATATGTTATCATAATTCAAGATATAGAGCCATTATTACAACAATCCTAAGCATTAATAAGATAAGACAATGATTAACCATACCTGTATGAATTGAGGGACCAAGTGAAGGAAAAAAATCTGTTTAGTGTACATAATGGAGTAAGATGAGGCAAAAAGAGGTAGGTAAAGGTGGTCAAAAAGGGGTCATTTCTGGGACCAACATCTCCTCCCAACTATCCTGTTGCATGTCCCCATGCAAAAATCTCCATTAGTCTGAATCTAAATCTAGCATTGTACTTCGTTCATGGAGAGAAGAAAAGTTATATGGGAATTTAGGCGTTCCTTGTTTTTCCAAGAATCCCTTATGGACAACCCAATATCTCCAACACATCTTCTCTTCTGCCTTTGTTAATGAGAAGTCTTCCCTGTATTGTTTTGTTGGCCACTAGATGAGAGGGAATTTGAACTTGAGTCTTAGCCAATTAACTCCACATTCCTTCATGCATCCAACATATCCCTCAAGCCTGGAAAGTGCATGTTTAAAATTCCTGTAATAGTAGGGATCTCTATTTCTCAAGGTTGAAGAGGCAACCTACCATCTGTGCTGGCTACCTTCCAAAGCCAATTGTTGATGCTTGGAAATCTGGTTGACACAAGTAGAGATAACCTTTTCTTGAAGTTTCATCATCCGCTGATTTTGGATGGGACATGCAAGTACATTTTGCTGATGAGAAAGGAGAAGACGATGGTTTTGAGGTTTGCTTTGAATCCAAAGGTTAGAGTGGGAATCATTATGAGAGAAATTTTGGAAGGATCTTTCCCATTGAACATGATTGATAACAAAGGAGGCAAAAGTCCTCATCTGAACATCACCTAAGAAAGGGGTAGGATTAGAATGGAGATCCAAGGGACAAGCCAGCTCATTTAAATAAAGCTCACAAAGCAAGTTCTGCTCCTCAAAGTCACTTTCCATAAATGTTTCTAGGAATTTATCCGAGGTTTCTATTTCATACGGTCTCCCTTATTTTACAGACCTAGTTTTAACCAAATGAACTGCTCAAATAAAAACACAGGGTAAGAGGAGGATGGTATTCTCGTACCCAACAATTCCTGAGAAAGAGTATACAACTGCTCTTTTTCCACCTGCATAGATTTGAACTTTTTCAGCTCCTTTAGATCCTTTTGTATCTCTTCCCAATGGATTTTTTGGAACATGAGTTCTTATGCCCATATTTACTTCAATTCCCTGATGGTCTTCCTATGTTCAGCAAGGAAAACCATCCCTTCTTGACACCTCTCCACCGGACTCCTCCACTTCCTCACTTCTATTCTTAGGATTGAGAGTTATTTTGTCAGCCTCTGGATTTCTTCATATTCAACATATTCTTCATTATTAGAATCCAAATTGACAAAATTTTGAGGAATTTGAGTCCATACCTTATCATCTCATGTTCCAATTTGAACATCCTATACTTCCTGCATGGATACTTCTGAAATCACTTCTGGGGGTGCTGGTTCTTGTGTAACAACATCCCTTCCTTGAATTTATCCTACAACAACTTCAACCATGGGTGCTTCAGAAACAACTTCTGGGGATGTTGGTTCTTGTGTAACAACATCCTCTCCTTGGAGTTCTCCTATAGCAACCTCAGCAGCTGATTGTGAAGGTGTTGGTTCTTGTGTGGCAACCTTTTCCTAAATTTTGATCTCTCCATCTGCCTGATTGTCAGCTGCAGCTTTGACAAGGGGATGTAAGGCCATTGGTTCTTGTGTAACAGAGCCCTTCCCTTCTATTTCTTCATGCTACTGGGGTTGTAGAGTTACTTCCATGTCCTTTTCAATATGGAGTTGTTCTTTAAGCATTTCAGTGTCGCCCGAGGATTGTGATTGTTAGTTTTTCAACATTTAAGCTAGCATTATGTTAGGATCTTTTCATTGAGAGAATAACAAGCACATCAATAAAACATAAGCACTTCACAAGAGACAAGAGACACAAAGAGTTTTGATCAGGGAAACCATAAATGGAGAAAACCCCGCAACTTCCTCAAAGATAGAATCACCACAATATGTAAGACCCCAAAACAGTAAGATGCACTCCCGACATCAGTAGTCTTCTAGTCCTAGTATATTTCCTTCTTCACTAGTGCGCCACACTTGAGTGAGTGAGTGATGTGTTGTATAAGTGATAAATAGAGAGACTCTCACTCTCTATTTATATTCTTCCGTTCACTTTAAGTGCACTTAATCATGTCGGCCCAACCAACAATTACTTACTTGAGCCTACACCTTAATTAGTGTATAATAACCCAAGTGCCCCGAAACTGTGGGGACTTACACAATGACTTGACCAGACTTGTTTACATTATTAATCCTCCCAATCGGAACATCGAGGCATGACAACATGACTCAAATACATAATAGAAACATCCCGGAATAAACATCGGGTTACAATATATAAGATACATAGAAGAATACATTTCGAAGTTACAAATACATCAACACTCCCTCTTAACTTGGAAGGTATTCTTTCGACACAATTTTCAGCGCTGGTCTTCTTCTCTGTGTCACTGGATCATCTTCGTCTTCAATTCATCTTCATCTTTGGATCTGGATCATCTTTCGATCTGGATCGTCATAGAACATCATCACTGGATCTAGATCATCACTCGATTTGGATCATCATCACTGGACTGGATCTGGATCATCACTCGATCTAGATCTGGATCATCATTGCTGGATCTAGATCATCACTGGATCTAGATCTCTTAGAGTCATCATAACTATATCTAGATCATATCTCGATCTAGATCATCTCTGGTCATCATCATGTGTGTACTATCTCGTCATAGGAAGTTCTACAGGGCCAGCCATTTTTCATGCTGGTTGTAGGCCTATCCACTAGGTAGGTCTTCGCCCAACACTTACATCTGACCTGCTCGTCAGAAAGGCCCAGCACTCACATTCACCAGCATGATAGGCACATCAACTACCACCTGTGAAATGGCTCTGCACTTATATATGACCTACTCGTCAGAAAGGCACAATTCCATCCAGGCATGAACACATCCTGCTCACAATGATGAAAGGTTTCCACTCTTTCACCCAGGCTGGAATCGCATCCAGCTCACAATGATGGAAGACTTCTATCCAGGAGGGAACACACACATACTCACAATGATGAAATGTTTCCACACTTTCACCCAGGCTGGAATCGCATCCTGCTCACAATGATAGAAGATTTTTGCACTTACATCTGACCTGGTAGGAACTAAATCCTACACCCTCGTCAGAATGGCCCCCAGTCCCAGACTAAACTACCTGGTAACTGACCAGGTGCCTCCACTCTCTCAGAGAGTGGTAGTAGCCCTTACATCTGTCCTACTCGACAGAATGGCCAGCACTCACATCTGACATGGGAGGAACTTAATCCTTTAGCCATGACCAGAATGGCTTAGCCCTTACATCTGACCTGCTCATCAGAATGGCTCTCTCAGTCCGAGACTGAGTGTTCCTGGTAACTGACCAGGTGCCTCCATTCCTAGAATGGCAGTCAGCACTCATATCTAACATGGAAGGAACCAAATCCTCTCACCATGACAGAATGGCTCAGCCCTTACATCTGACCATGGAAGGAACCAATCCTCTCACCATGTCAGAATGGCTATGGATCTCATCACTTTCTCTTGGAAGGAACCTTGATCTGGAGAACACCAAGTGTCTCTCTGAAATACTCGAAATTCATCCTGGCCAATGGCTTCATCAATACATCAGCTATTTGTTCCTCCATCGCAATATACTAGAGCTTCACTGCTCCTCTCTGCACCATATCCATGATATAGTGATACTTGATCTCAATATGCTTCAACTTGTCATGGAACACTGGATTCTCTGACAACTTCATGCAACTTTGGTTGTCACAATGTATACAAGTAGCATCCAACTGGATATCAAATATATCAGACAGTAGCTTCCACAACCATACTGCCTCACAACTAGTTGAACAAGTTGCGACATACTCTGCTTCAGCTGTACTCAGTGCCACACAGGATTGCTTCCTGCTAAACCAAGAGATCACA
>LPNX010224778.1:23911-53539 GCA_001517045.1 Pseudotsuga menziesii
CGACGGCACTGCCTACCCAATCTGAATCAACATAACCCTCCAGGTTAATCTTCTGATTCGCATCATACTTGAGCCCATAATCAATTGTACCCCTGCATGCTTTGCAACCATCAGGTGAACATGTCTCAATGTGTTCACAGCAAGGCGAATATCTAGTCTCAGGTACATCAAGGACCCAATCATCTGACGATACATCGTAGCATCAACCGTCTCTGATGAAGCATCACTTAATAGCTTCATGTTCGATGCCATAGGTGTGGTCATGTAGTCCATCATCCTGAACCTCTTCAATATCTCTACTACATACTTCCCTTGTCCAAGGAAGATCCAATCTGCACTCTGCCACACCTCCATACCTAGAAAATAGTACATCGACACATAACAAGAACATCACTGGTATTCTGCCTTGAACCTTGAAGCAAAGGTTGGAATCCACTTTACTCTCAGTAAAGCTTAGAGTCATCAGTAATCTATCCATCCTGTCATCTCATGTCGAACCTCAGGACCTTCTGTAGTCACTCCCTCTGAAGCGAAGCATCGTACTCCCTCTGTCTTCTGTACTCTATGCACTGAAACATTCTATACTGAAGTGACAAGTAGTATCCATCTAGGATCATTGGATACCAAGATCCTCTATTTTGAACTTTTTCAAAAGTTCTTCTCACATCCATCTGTGAGCTTGTCATCCTTTATTAACCTTGTAGCAAAGGTTAAGATATTCATCAAGCTCATCATGTATGTGTTATCCCATGAGTGTCTTCTAAACTCGTACAAGGCCTTCTTTCATTTGCACACATGATCATGTCATGTGACTTCACTTCTAGTAGCTGTAAATGTTTCTTCATAGACTATGCCTTCTTTTATGAGAAGCCTCATGCTACGAATCTTGCTTTGTATCCCACGATGTTTCCATCTATTGCATGATGGAACTATGAACTTCTCTTCAGGTCTCGATACTACGCCTTGACATCATTCTTCTTGAACTGGTCTTCCCTTTCTTCTTGGTGGCTTGAAGATTCTGCATCAATGATGTCACTGCACTCGTCATATTATTCTTCATTTTGAAATGTCGTCACTTGCACTTCGGAACAAGTCTTCATTCTTCTTTTCTTGTAGGAGATTATGTATGCAGTCTTTCCTACAAGTCAAATGCAATTGTATGGTTAGAAACATTTCATAAGGAATATTTATACTGGCAAACACTTATGCATAAATATATGATATGCAACTACTTTAGCCAATACAACATTCATCCATATCTCACTGAAACTTTCTAGATTCCTTCCATCTCTACCAGGACAACATTGAGATTGTGCACTAATCCAATATGTCAGCAAAGAGGTTTCATTCTAGATAAGTAGCAATGGAGATTTGTATAGCACCATGAGCTACTTACCCATCGCATGTATATTAGTAGTATACTGCCAGTAATGCAAACATCCTATCATGCATGATACATCAACTGAATATAAACAAATGCATAACAAAACAATATCATGAAATGACAATTGAATACTTATCTTTATTTGTTTCATGGGTAGACTACTTCTTGAGCCTTCAGCTTCATCGTCTTCTTCATTCATGGTAGCATTGTTTCTTATCCAAATGATAAGGAGGATAAGAAGTTCTTCAAGAGTTGAGTTCTTCATATTCCTCATTGCTTGAGGGATCTTCTTTGGAAGGTGAGAGCTTGATCCTCAATTGCTCCCATCTTCTCTTCTCTTATTATGATTTGAGCTTCTTCACGGAGTCTTCTGAAAGTAATCACTTCCTTCTGGAACACATTCCTTGAATGAATGAATTCCACAATCCTAGGAGGCCATTCAAGGTGGCCATCATCACTTCTGCATTCTTCACTTTTTCTTTTACCGCTTCAAGTTGTTCTTTGATTTGAGAGACTCTTATGACTGCATGGTCTCTGCATTCTAGATCTTCACATTCTTCAACTGGTTTGTTTAGGTCATATTCTGATTTTTGTTCTTCCCTTCAAATAGCTTGAAATTCTGGAAGACCTTCAACAGCTTTGCTTGCAATAGGTAGTGCTCTGTAATGCACATGTGCAAGCCTTCTATGCCAAAGCTCATTTGGCTTTACTATATCATGGATCAAGGCTTGTTCTGGATGGCCCTTCAATTTGTACAAGCCTCCTTCTTGTTCTCCAATCACTACCACATCATTGATAGTCTTTCCTTTTGGACACATGATGACTTGACCATCTATGAATGCAACCCGCATTTCTTTTGCATAAATGCTGAAATGGAGAGAAGGTTCTTCTTGAGTCCTGGAGCAAACAATACTTCTTTCATTGTTAGAGACTTACCAGACTCTAGCTTGTATGAATATTCCCCAATACCTTTTATTGGATATCGGTAGTCATCTCCTAGTTTCACCTTGTGATGTGATTCATGTTTTGACAGTCTTACAAAGGATTCCTTGAGTCCCGTCATATGTTTGGAAGCCCCACTGTCTATAAGTCAATCATGACTTCCATGAGTAATGTTACCTGTGAGAGCTAATATCAGAACATATTCATCCTCACTTGAAGAATCTTCACTTTCATATCTGGATCTCTTTCTGGATGGTTCATCATCCTCTGCAGCATGAGCATGATGTCTTCTTTGGCCTCGTCTCCCTCTGAAACTGGAACCTCTATACTCCTGTAGGTGTCCAATCCATTTTCTTTAGAGAGATCAAATACTTCTATGCTTGGAAGTTGTCAACTTCACCAATCTTATCATCAAGCTGTTGTGATAGATCATATTGAAATGAGAACCTCAAATGAAAAATAGCAAAGGATTAGATCTTACCGATTTGAGGTGTCTGTCTTGGTCCCGGAGCTGGATGATCTAGGGTTTGCCACAGAAACCCTAATTTTCAAAACTTGGAATCTTTCAGATCTGATTGGATAGACAGATAAATCTCTTCAAATGGATCTGTCCAATGTACTCCTTTTCTGAAAACAGTGGAGGGAAGCTCCCGGAACAGGAAGCCCTAGATTTCCAATTTCTTTTGCAGAAATGCTTGTTACTGTTTCTGTGATATCTCCAAAATTACTGATCCTATATGTCTAAAATTGCGTCCTAAGGTAACCTCGCCTGTCCTTGATACAAAACCGCAGGTTTCATCAGAATTAATTTCACCATTTGGGATTTATGAACCTTTTCCCAAGGTGACATGTTACTGGACTGTTCAGAATAGTGAAGTTGTACGGCATGCCACATTACACTGGTTGATCTTCTGAGTCTTTGCTTTGGACCACCAAAATTACAGTCCATGCCCTTTCTAGAACATCTTCAGAATTCCTTTTGGACCTCTGTAGACCAAGATATTGCAATTCTCCTCAGGTTTCCTGTTTAAGGATTAATTCTGGAAGAGGTTGGAACCCTAACTTGGAGGGATCATATCTCCCAGACTATAGCGAATCTGAGGCTGATTTTTGGAAACAGTGTTCATCCATATTTTTTTATTCGGTCCCTGCAATTTTCAGCTTCTGATACTTCTCCAAACTAGGAATATAGCGACTGTACCAAAACTTAGTAGTTTTAGTATTTAGGGTTTTTCCTAGCTTAGGGTCAAACTAGGGTTTGATTTTCCCAGAGTTTCACCCAACCAAATTTCTTGATCTAGGTCTCTAAACTTAGGTTTTGATGAGGATAACAATCATGTGTTGGTCTCACTCAAAAATTCCTGTTCTGTAGAAATCCCTAATTTCCACATCGAAACTGAAAATGCTCGAAATCGAATTCCGCTTCGACAGAAAGATGTGCCCTAAGGAGGAGAGTTGTTCCACCTTACTTTTGCTGAAAATCTGTGGAGGAAAATCCACAAACTAGGAATCCCTAGTTCCCACAGCTGGACAGTGTCTTCTTCTCAGGTTAGCTCTGATACCATGTTAGTTTTTCAAAATTTAACCTACCATTATGTTAGGATCTTTTCACTGAGAGAATAACAAGCACAGCAATAAAACATAAGCACTTCACAAGAGACAAGAGACACAAAGAGTTTTTATAGAGGAAACCATAAATGAAGAAAACCCCACAAATTCCTCAAAGATAGAATCACCACAAGATGTAAGACCCCAAAACAGTAAGATGCACTCCCGACAGCAGTAGTCTTCTAGTCCTAGTATATTTCCTTCTTCACTGGTGCACCAAACTTGAGTGAGTGAGTGATGTGTTGTACAAGTGATAAATAGAGAGACTCTCACTCTCTATTTATATTCTTTCGTTCACTTGAAGTGCACTTAATCATGTCGTCCCAACCAACAATTACTTACTTGAGCCTGCACCTTAATTAGTGTATAATAACTCAAGTGGCCTGAAACTGTGGGGACTTACACAATGACTTGACAAGACTTGTTTAAATTATTAATCCTCTCGATCGAAATATTGGGGCATGACAACATGACTCAAATACATAATAGAAACATCCCAGAATAAACATCAGGTTACAATATATAAGATACATAGAAGAATACATTCCGAAGTTACAGATACATCAACAGTGATTGCATTTGTTCATCCTCTCCTAAATCCAAATAAGGAATTATATCCATTTCGGGATTGATTTATTCTTGATGCCTGGGAATCTCCACAGAAATTTCTAGGGATGTTGGTTCTTGTGTGATAACATCCTGGTTAAATTCCTCATTTTCCTACTGTTGGGGTTCCATTTCTATTAATTATGTGTCCTGAGACGGTTTAGGAGTCACGGTGTAGAATTCTTCATTAAAATCAGGAATATTTTCAGCCTCTGGTTCATCAACCCCAATTTGGGTGGCAACTTCAACAAGAATATTCGTGGATGTTGGTTCTTGTGTATCAACACCCTGTTCAACTTCATCATCATCGTGCTTTCGGGGTTCCATTTCTATTACTTTTGTTCCCTGAGATGGTTCAAGAGTCATAGCACAGACTTATTTGCTAAAATCAGGAATAATTTCAGCCTCTTGTTCATCTGCCCCAATTTGGGTGGCAAATTCAACAGGAATATTTGGAAATGTTGGTTTTTGTGTATCAGCACCCTGTTTATCTACTACTTTCCTTTGCTGAAGTTGCTCTTGGGGAGCTTCACTATCCTTCCAATCACATTGTCCTTCTTCTATTGGTTGTGACTGTAATTGTTCATTTTCCCCCTTTTCTATACCAGGGATCATTTCTGCATCCCTCACTTCCATCTTAGGTGCTTCTTGTCCTTGTTCTTCCATAAATACTAGTACAGGTTGTTGTGTCACAAAGGAACGAACTATGACTTTGTAGCTTGACTGGTTACACATTTTTCCACACACAGGGCAGACCACTCTTTCTTCCTCCTCACCATCCTCAGCAGGAGGTGATCCTTCTAATCAGTCTACAACTTCCACCAATGTGTGCAACTTCCTTTCTACCTGATTCCTGCATGCTTCCTTCCAATTTTCTAGTTCTTTCCGAAGTGACTATACTTCTTCTTTTAATAGACCATTTTCGTACAAAAGTCCCTCAATTTGAGGTTCTTCTATAGTCGGCTCCTGTGGGGAATCATTTTCTTTGGGTCTTAGAATGGGGAATTCAATATGTGCTTCTAAGGTTTCCCATCTTTCCCATGCTACTTCAGCTACTGTAATTGACCTAGTTATTTTTCTTCTTATTGGTGGTGATGCCTGTATCTCTTCTTTTGATCTCCTTCTTTTCTTTGATGGTGGAGGAATCTCCAAATTTGTAGCTATGTGGAAGGGATATATTCTATCTTAGTGTTTTCATATTCTTCTTCAATCAGATTTCCCCCCCATTCAGTGGAAGATTCAATGGTCAATGCCTCTATGTTTCCTTCTGTTATCGTGGCTCTAACATCCTTCGCTTCAGTTATTGTAGCATCCAATTCTGCTCCATCTTTAGCCTCTACTATCAGAGCTTCCATATTATTTATTCTTTCCACAAGGTTTTGTCTTGCATTTTCCTCCAATTCTTTTGCTTGGTCATCTGACTGATCATCCGATCCAGTCTCATCTCCCTACCCCAACCAAATTGGAGGGACTTCGATCCTCTTGTTTCTCCTCATCTCCCCCCAACTGTACATTTGCATGATCCTCTTGGTTTTGAACAGCCCCCAAGAGTACAGGTACTTCTACTTCTTCCTCTATTGGAATGCTAGGCAAAAGGGCAGGTTCCTGGTTTATCCAAATTTGACCTGTGAATTGCTCCCAAGTTCGGTTCCTTTGAGCTAAGGCCCTTAAGATTATTAATTTGATTAGGCCGTGGTGGGTAAGGGAGGAGTTTGGATGCTTGGCTATTCTAACAAACCCTTCCATATGGTGTAGGTCATTATATAGATAAAATGGAATGTTCAGTAAGGCTCTATGGCATAGATGAGATAATATAGGAAGTTCATAAACAGTTTGATACCTACCTTCATAGCTGATATACTTATTGAGGAATACTTCTACTTGATCCCATGTCTAATGAAATGACTATAACACTATCCCTCTCCTTGACTGACGAATTTTCTCCCCCTCTATCAGAAAATCATGTATTGCAGTAGCATTGGGGGTTCTTCAACCAAACCAGGCTCTTCCAACCTGAGGAAGGATGGTGACTTCAACAACTATTGCTTCAAAGACTTCTATACATAACCCCCTAACCTCTGAGTGGATTTCTATAAGATTTAAGGCAAATTGTATAGCTGTCTCTCGATGAAACCCATTCAGGCGTTGGAATAATTTAGTCCATCCCGCAGCTTCAAAAATGGTGAAAAATTCAGCATTTATTCTCAGTGCTTGCGTATTTGGAGGTTCATACCGAGTTGGGATACCCATATTTGTTTGACTTCAGAATTCTTTATTAGTCCCACAAATTACAGGTCCCGACAATGGAGGTTAAAGCACAGAGTATGCGTGAACAGCTGAGAGTGGATTTGGGTAAATTCGAAAAGTTAAAAGTATGGAAATGTTTGGAAATTTATCCCAAATTAGGAAAGGTGGCAGTTATCATATAAGCTTAAATGGTCATTAAGTCGTATGAGTGGACACTTAACGGTATGCAGGTGTAATAATGGGCGCAGAAAGGAAGGTATGATTAATGCTGTCAAATCTAATTAACGCTTAATCAAGTAAATAATCAGAACCATACGTTAGGAAATATGCAATGAACGGTAACCTTTGAGAATATTAAAGCATGTGAAGTGCAACCATTTAAATTTGATCATTATTTCAAGTGTTGGAATATATTAAACCCACTCACAACTTAGGATAAATAATTAATCATTATTTGATTAATTATTCACCCACTAGATTAATTAGTTGGCATCCGCTTGCACCTTAAAGTCAATACATGTCATCTATATACTAGGAATGATTTATATCCAATTCTGGGTTGATCTTGAGCACCTTTTGACCATCCAAAATTAGTATACAGGACTTTATAGCAGATTCTGCTTTATTTTGCTTTTTTTGCTTTTCCTACTTTTCTATGGATAAGATAAAAGCTAGTCAACTAGGAAACTGGGAGCTTTTGTTTCCAACCCATCCTCCATTATTTTTTCTCCATTTTCTAGGATTAGCATGTTTTTCCCATCTCCTTGACAAATCACTCATGCTTTTTCCAACTCGTGAGGTCCTTGATATATTTGGTAAGTGCTTTAACCACCTATGGGGGTTTGCTATATTTTGGTAAGTCAGCCTTTTTTAGCTTTATGAGTTGTTTCCATACAATTCAATTTTCCTATGAGGGATGTAGTATTTATGTACACTATTATTCATCATTATTCAATGGAAGGATACACACCAATATTCATCTCTTCATTCATGTGATTCAGTCTCTTTTCTTCTCTCTATTTTTCCTATGTATGGTTGTGAGAATTCTTAGTAGCAAGCTCTATTTCCTGCGCCTTTTCTTAGCATCATTGCACATAGCATTGATCTATTATTTATACATGGTATCAGAGCAGCAAGGTTGAGAAAGTTATATAGAGTTGAGGAGCACATCCAATCTCCTATCCCTCTCTGAAGAAGAGCTTGTCTAGCTTACAAGATTTTCTCCTAGTTTGTTTTGCAGGTTCCAGAGATTTTATTATTGAGCACATCAATTCAGCAATATGGATTCTTCATCAGCTATAATTCTTACTTCCTTCAACTACCATGAATGCAAATCCAAAATATCCATTCTATTGCGTAGTAGAGGATTATACAGAGTTACACTAGCTTTGGAGAATGAGCCCAATGCTGTGATTGAGAAAGCTAAGTGGCATAATAGGTTGGATGAAGCCTATGGATTGCTTTTCCTCTATATTTCTCCTGATATACTCTTTATTCTATATGTTTTGACCACTCCAAACCAAATATGGACTCAATTAGAGTCTCTCTTTGGAATTCAAGATGAGCTAAGAGCACATTAATTGGAGATTGAGTTATTGTCACTGAGTCGAAGCAATTTTGAATCTCTTGAGGGTTTATTCACCAAGTTCAAGTCACTTGTTCTATTTCTCAAGCAATGTGGGATTGATAAATTAGATTATCAATTAATCCTTTCCATTCTTTCAAAATTGGGTCCTGATTACTCAGTTTTTGTGTCTACTTTTCATGCAACTAGGCTTGTTGTTCCTAAGTGGAAAATGCCTTCTTTAAATTATTTTCTTGATTCACTAACAAAGGAGAAAGATAAATTGATCCATATGGGTGTCCTTAATTCCTCAAAGGGAAAGGATCATGCTCTCTTGGTTCAAGGAAGCAATAAATTGAAATCAAAAGAGGAGCAAATTGTGAAGAAGCCAAAGTCAGAAATTGAAGATGAATATTCAAATGAAGATTTAATGAAGAAAGTTAAGAAGAAAGGGAGCACATCCAAGTGTTCTTATTGCAGCAAGGGTTTTCATTCAGAGAAGAAGTGTTTCAAGAAGAAGATGGAAATAATGCCTCAACTTCTTGAGAAGCACAAGATCGAAGTTCCAGATGAACTAGAGAAGCCTGCTGATTCCTTAGAACAATGTCATACTGCGCAATTCCAAGGTGATATAAATTATGCTTTGAGTGCCATAGTTCTCTCCTTTTATCATATATCTGATATATATTTATCCTCTGATATATCAGAATAACAAATATCAGAACCTTTCTTTGATGATCCTCCTCTCAGTCTACTAGATTCATCTCCCAAAAATTGTGATTTTTCACTAGATATTGAGTTACCTTTGATCAGCTCTTCCTCACAAGATTGTATATCTGATTTAGAAGATCATTTGGAGGATGATATGCATGTCATGACACATATAATACCACCATCCATACCATCTACCATACCTCTGAATAATCCAAAGACTATACAAATCCCAAGATCACTAGTTGATTCCTCATTGGTCTCTTATGCAGTGATATTTATCTTACATGGTTTGAAGTCTTTCCTATCTTTAATTGGCTGGTTATCCATGTCCTTAGTCATATTTGGACTGATATTAAACATGTTTGTATCTTTTCTAAACACTTATGTTTCAGATCTTAAGCCCATCCATCATTCAGATTTTTACACCTATCAGTTTTCCCCAGTCGTTCATAATTTTCCTAGTCTAGCCCTATATCCTCGTGAAGCCACTGAAGCATTTGTCTTTTCTCTTACATATGCTAATATTTCTGATATATCAGAGTTTTATCAGCCTCATATCAGATCTATACAGGTGCTACATTATATTGGAATATTGACATGTGATCCACATCACAATTTTGCAGTTATTCAGGGAATTGGGTGTGAAATAAATTGTCTTAATTTTTGTACTCTTTGGAAAGGAGTATGCACAGATCTCTTTTCCATTTCAGACTATGTTTGCAAATCATATTTTAACAGCAGAAAGAAGCATTTAAATGATTCTCCTACTTCATCAGATGATGAGATACAAGGAGCCTCTCCTCTGCCTTCTTGCAGGTTCTACACTCCAACACATGATCATGGAGCTCATGATTTCTTCAACAAGTCTTCCATCCAGAAGCAGTTCACTCAGCTGATTCAAGTGAAGATAAGGATATGTTGAACACATATTATTTCAAAATTTTGTCACTTGTCCTTTCTTGAGGGAGGCGTTTCCCCATGTGGTTTTGCCTCTTTCCTCACTTTTTTTGCCTCTTTCCTCACTTTTCTGGACATAATAATTGTTAAAGGGTGACCATAGCCTTGTTGTTGGGCCCTATGCATCTATATGCATCTATATTTTTTGTCATACCATCATAAAGTCAGACTTATAGGGGGGGTGTTGGAATATATTAAACCCACTCACAACTTAGGATAAATAATTAATTATTATTTGATTAATTATTCACCCAACTAGCTTAATTAGTTGGCATCCACTTGCACCTTAAAGTCAATACATGCCATCTATATCATAGGAATGATTTATTTCCAATTCTGGGTTGATCTTGACCACCTTTTGGCCATCCAAAATTAGTATATAAGACTTTACAGGAAATTCTGCTTTATTTTGCTTTTTCTGCTTTTCCTGCTTTTCTATGGATAAGATAAAAGCTAGTCAACTAGGAAACTGGGAGCTTTGTTTCCAACCCATCCTCCATTATTTTTTCTCCATTTTCTAGGATTAGCATGTTTTTCCGATCTCCTTGAAAAATCACTCATGCTTTTTCCAACTCGTGAGGTCCTTGATAGATTTGGTAAGTGCTTTAGCCACCTATGGGGGTTTGATATATTTTGGTAAGTCAGCCTTTTTGAGCCTTATGATTTGCTTCCATAAAATTCGATTTTCCTATGAGGGATGTACTATTTGTGTACACTACTATTCATAATTATTCAATGGAAGGATACACACCAATATTCATCTCTTCATTCACGTGATTCAGTCTCTTTTCTTCTCTCTACTTTTCCTGTGTATGCTTGTGAGAATTCTTAGTAGCAAGATCTATTTTCTATGCTTCTTCTTAGAATCATTGCACATAGCATTGATCTATTTGTTAGTTTTTCAACATTTAAGCTAGCATTATGTTAGGATCTTTTCACTGAGAGAATAACAAGCACAACAATAAAACATAAGCACTTCACAAGAGACAAGAGACATAAAGAGTTTTGATCGGGGAAACCATAAATGGAGAAAACCCCACAAATTCCTCAAAGATAGAATAACCACAAGATGTAAAACCCAAAAACAGTAAGATGCACTCCCGACAGTAGTAGTCTTCTAGTCCCAGTATTTCCTTCTTCACTAGTGCGCCACACTTGAGAGCGTAAGTGATGTGTTGTACAAGTGATAAATAGAGAGAATCTCAATCTCTATTTATATTCTTCCGTTCACTTGAAATGCACTTAATCATGTTGACCCAACTAACAATTACTTACCCGAGCCTACACCTTAATTAGTGTATAATAACTCAAGTGCCCCAAAACTGTGGGGTCTTACATAATGACTTGACAAGACTTGTTTACATTATTAATCCTCCCGATCGGAACATCGGGGCATGACAACATGACTCAAATACATAATAGAAACATCCCAGAATAAACATCGGGTTACAATACATAAGAATACATTCTGAAGTTACATATACATCAACACTCCCTCTTAACTAGGAAGGTATTCTTTTGACACAATTTTCAGTGTTGGTCTTCTTCTCTGTATCACTCGATCATCTTTGTCTTCAAGTCATCTTCGTATTCAAGTCATATTCATTATCGGATATGGATCATCTCTCGATCTGCATCATCATCACTGGATCGGATCTGGATCATTACTCGATCTGGATCATCACTGCTCGATCTGGATCATCACTCGATCTGGATCTCTCGGAGTCATCATAACTGGATCTGGATCATAGCTCGATCTGGATCATCTCTGGTCATCATCATGTGTGTACTATCTCGTCATAGGAAGTTCTACAGAGCCAGCCCTTTTTCATGCTAGTTGTAGGCCTAGCCACCAGGTAGGTCTTCACCCAGCACTTACATCTGACCTGCTCATCAGAAAGGCACGCCCATCACTCACATTTGATCATGTAGTAAACTACAATCACATTAGAAAGGCCCAGCACTCACATTCACCAGTATGATAGGCACATCAACTATCATCTGTGAAATGGCTCTGCACTTACATCTGACCTACTCGTCAGAAAGGCACAATTCCATCCAGGTGGGAACACATCCTGCTCACAATGATGAAAGGTTTCCACTCTTTCACCTAGGCTGGAATCACATCCGGTTCACAACGATAGAAGACTTCTATCCAGGCAGGAACACATCCTACTCACAGTGATGAAAGGTTTCCACACTTTCACCCAGGCTAGAATCGCATCCTGATCACAATGACAGAAGATTTCTGCACTTACATCTGACCTAATCGTCAAAAGGGCATGCACTCACATCTAACCTGGTAGGAACTAAATCCTACACCCTCGTCAGAATGGCCCCCAGTCCCAGATTGAGCTACCTGGTAACTGACCAGGTGCCTCCTCTCTCCCGGTGAGTGGCAGTTGCCCTTACATCTGTCCTACTCGACAGAATGGCCAGCACTCACATCTGACATGGGAGGAACTTAATCCTTTAGCCATGAACAGAATGGATCAGCCCTTATATCTGACCTGCTCATCACAATGGCTCTCTCAGTCCTAGACTGAGTGTTCCTGGTAACTGACCAGGTGCCTCCATTCCCAGAATGGCAGTCAGCACTCATCACCCTCATCATCATCATCATACTTATCATCCTCCTCCTCATCACCATCATCCTAATCATCATCTTCATCGTCACCCTCATCCTCATCCTCATCGTCACCCTCATCAGCATTGTTCATCACCGTCATCCTCACCATCATCATCATCTTCATCGACAGCCTCATCCTCATCATCACCATCAACCTCATCATCATCTTCATCATTACCCTCATCCTCATAATCATCTTCATCGTCACCCTCATCCTCATCATCATCATCACCCTCATCCTCATCCTCATCAACCTCGATCCTTATCATCATCGTTCATCACCCTCATCCTCATCCTCATCATCATCATCATTGTCATCATCATCATGGTCATCATCATCACCATTGTCATCCTCAACATCATCAGCATCATCATCCTCATCATCATCATAATCCTCATCCTCATCATCATCATGTTCATCACCCTCATCCTCCTCCTCCTCCTCCTCCTCCTCATCATCATCATCATTGTCATCATCTTCATTGACACCCTCATCCTCAACATCATCGGCATCCTCATCATCATCATCATCATAATCCTCATCCTCATCATCATCGCGTTCATCACCCTCATCATCATCATGGTCATCATCACCCTCATCCTCATCCTCATCCTCATCATCATCTTCATCGACACCATCATCATCATCATCATCATCATGGTCAGATCATCTTCATCGACAGCCTCATCCTCAACATCATCAACATCCTCATCATCATCATCATCATAATCATCATCCTCATCATCATCACGTTCATCACCCTCATCATCATCATCATCATCATCATCAGATGCATCATTATCATCATCATCATGGTCATCATCTTCATCGACACCCTCATCCTCAACATCATCATCATTGTCATCATCATCATCATGGTCATCATGGTCATCATCATCATCATCGTCATCATCATGGTCATCATCATCTTCATCGACACCCTCGTCCTCAACATCATCATCATTGTCATCATCATCATCATGGTCATCATGGTCATCATCATCATCATGGTCATCGTCATCATGGTCTTCATCATCATCATGGTCATCGTCATCATGGTCATCATCATGGTCATCATCATCCTCATCACCCTCATAATCCTCATCCTCATCACCCTCACAATCATCATCGTTCATCACCCTCATCCTCATCATCATCATCATCGTCATCATCATCATCATCATCATCATCAGATGCATCATTATCATCATCATCATGGTCATCATCTTCATCGACACCCTCATCCTCAACATCTTCATCATTGTCATCATCATCATCATGGTCATCGTCATCATGGTCATCATCATCATCATGGTCATCATGGTCATCACATTCATCATGGTCATCGTCATCATGGTCATCATCATCATCATGGTCATCATGGTCATTGTCATCATGGTCATCATCATCCTCATCACCCTCATTATCCTCATCCTCATCACCCTCATAATCATCATCATTCATCACCCTCATCCTCATCATCATCATCATGGTCATCATCATCATCATCATCATCATCATGGTCATCATCATCTTCATCAACACCCTCATCCTCAACATCATCATCGTTGTCATCATCATCATTGTCATCATCATCATCATGGTCATCATGGTCATCATCATCATCATGGTCATCGTCATCATGGTCATCATCATCATCATGGTCATCATGGTCATCATCATCATCATGGTCATCATCATCATGGTCATCATCAGGGTCATCATCATCCTCATCACCCTCATAATCCTCATCCTCATCACCCTCACAATCATCATCGTTCATCACCCTCATCCTCATCATCATCATCATGGTCATCATGGTCATCATCATCATCATCATGGTCATCATTCGACCTGGGTCACACCAATCCTCAACTCATTGGATTTCGGATATCTGCCCCCAATTAGGTCAATTGTAAGGGGAATTGAACTTGGGTATCCTTTCTAACGATACCCACACCTTAACCGAATGAGTTAGCCATGAATTGACTTTTGTATAAACAGATTTAGTTGAACTATTATTTTATACTTATTATTCTTATTTATGTAAATAAATGAAATTCTTATTATTATATTGATTATCTAAATTTTAATGATGTATCTATATTATTTTACTTATTTTTTCTATATTTAAAGAATTGTTTTCATTATTTAATGACAATAGTAATAATTATGTTTTAGCAATCATTTGCATGATGAGCATTAACTAGCATAACCATATTTTTAATAAAAGTGGTTGATATACACTCATCGACCGCATCATTTTTAGAAAGGGTTGAAAATGACATCGATTTACATATATCAACCATAATTTTTTTAAATTTAGTTATGCTACTTTATAAAGTAGAAAATTTGTTATTTTCTATGGAGCTTAAAATGGGTGGTCATTGGGTGTACTGTTAAAGCACTCCTTGTGATTGGGTGTACTGTTAAAGCACTCTTTGTAATTGGGTGTATTGTTAAGGAACTCCTTCTATAAGAACACGGATTCTAAATTACATAAGTACAAATCTAAAATAAAACTACAAATCTTCTATTAATTATTTATAAAAATCATCTATTAATTATTTATAACCAATATTCTCTTTGACCTCATCACTCCACTTCCTCACTTAAATAATATACTAATGGTATCGAAAGTTGTACATGATTCATTGAATGCTTTTTTTTCGAAGAGACGTAATGAGAAAAAATGTCCTCATAAGCAGAATATTTGTAAGGAAACTTTTCAATATGTTGAGAAAAAGATACTTTGTGGGTCAACTGGCCACAAAAAATAGAATAAACAATAACTTTGAGGAGGTGATAAATGCCATTGCATAACTAGCTGCAATAAATAGAATAAACAATAACTTGAGGAGGTGACAAATGGCATTGCAAAACTAGCTGCAATAAATAGAATAAACAATAACATGACTAAGTGACAAATGCCATTGTAATGTAGTGGCTTCAGGTTTGAATCCTTCAATGCTCTTCACTTACTATATTACCTTTTATAGGACACATCATGTTTTGTCATGTAAAAACTTTTAAATTTTGTATCTACTTTTCAATAATAAAATTGATCATTATTTTGCAACTTTGCAAGTGAAGATTTGTGCAATTTTGTAATTGAAGATTTGTAATATTTTTTTAATTTATAGATGGTTGAGAATCAATCATTACTAGCAACAAAGGCACAAGCTTAGGAGAGTCTATCACACATTCTATCAACATTATTTATCAAAATTTAAATCACTATAAAACATCAAAACATTTAAACTTAAAAATTTAAATTACTATAAAACATTAACATTTAAACTATTTTACAATTAAGTTGAAATGTTATTACCACATTACATGTAATATAGCTTCTTTTATTAGTAACTTATTAAAAACAATATAGTGGAAATTTACAAATTTTATCACTATATTGAAGTTGATTAAATATCTTTTTAATTATACAATGAAAAATTGTTTTTCCACTATATTTTGAAATGAAAGGTATAATTTATTTTAACATATCAATCGTTCATAGCTTTCAAATTTTTGGAGCCCTTCTCCTTCATATTGTCCAACAAAATAAAATTAATGAAACAAAACTTATTTACTTATTAGCGTCCTTGCTTCTCTCAAAATATGCCAAAACCCATTGAATGCATTCATGAGACGGAGAGAGGCTAGCACTTTGATGGATAAATAAGTTTCGCCTTGAGTTGACCATCTGATGTAATAATGAGTCGCACAACAATAAACGGTGTTCCATTCAGATGCAAACAACTTCTCCACACAACAATCAACGGTGTTCCATTCAGACGCGAACAACTTCTCCACACAACAATCAACGGTGTTCCATTTAGACGCGAACAACTTCTCGGCATTAATAACAGTAGCATTGCCCTCTACAAGGGGAAAATGTCACTGGCCTCCAGCTACATGCTTTACTTGTAAATTTTGGTAGTTGCGAAATCAGTGATAAGAAAACAAGAACATAGATTGATTGAAAAACATTACTTATAACAAATCGAAAGTACATAGACAGTCTGAAACAACAACATGTTATTTAGGTTTAGATATCTAATAATAATAATAATAATCTATTTTTCAGGTCATCATAAGAAGACATCAATTTGGTGTATGAGACCCCCTTGTTTGTGGGACAAGGATCCTTCTGGACAATGATTAAGGGTGTGTGCAAGAAGTTGAGGGACCCTTGAGATGCAATGGTGGAGTGAAGTCATTCACTCTTGATCCAAAAAAAAAGAAATCAACCCAAGCAACACCGAACCTGCCAAGCCTAGTCCCAAGGCTCGCAATGGTCATGCCAACTAGGCTAGTAAACAAAATCGCGCCCCTGTTTTAGCAAAGTAAATCGCGTGCACGATTTCCTTTGCTAAAACGGGGGCGCGATTCTTAAAACCTGTTTTTTATTTTTAAACAGGCCGAGGGCGTCCCTTTCTCATTTTCGGCACGGCTATTGGAAGAAGAAGACAAAACCTTGACTGTGCATACGCGATTTTGGGTGTGCTTGAGCCCACCATCTCCACCTTTGGATTTTAACCTTCCCTTTGTGAGGTAATTTCTTCAATTTTTGTCATGTTTTTTTCATTTTCTACATCAATTTATTTGCCTTGTCTACAATTGCTTTCAAAATTCTAACTCAATTGCTTTCAAAATTAGAGAAATGTCAGTATAACAACTTCCATACTCACCCCACAAGAATAATAAGTGTGTTTTGGCAATGTCATCATCAAGGGAAAGACATGTATACATCTTTCCATGATTTCTACTACCCTCACGCTTTCCACTTTTGTATTCCATCATCATTCTCCTGACAGTATATAGTCATGGGTCTTCATGTGGAGAAGAAGTTCAAGATTTTGCTGCTGTAGACAAAATGATTAATGGGAAGAGTGTAACCAGTAGTTTCTAGGCTGCCATAAATTGAAATGTCAATGTGGTAAAATCTTCACTCATATGAATGGATATTCATGAAGATTGATAGGAACCTCACCTCTCAATAGTAACTCAAAATTTAGACCAAATTCATCAACAATTCACCAAAAAATATTGGCACTACAACAATCATCCAAGTTTAAGGTGCAAATATATGATCTGTCCAGATTGAAAGCCTTTCTTTTATAATCTCTTTAGCTAAAGGCATTTCTCAAATGAATATAGAAATACTAATTTATTACATATTTTTATACTATTCACCCACCCATGTGATACTACATGCACAAGTGATGTTTTTTTAAATTCCAAATAAATATTATTCATCAACTTCATTCTATTTCATTGACCCACTTCTACACACTTTCCTATTTTCATATGTTTTCTGGGTTCAGTTTTCTTCTCCTTATGATATGTGTGCACTTGTGCGAGTCATTTCTAAATAAAAAATATTTAGTTGATATTCTAGGCACAACTTTCGATTGTACTACTGTTTCTTATTTATACTACCTAAACATTTAAATCATACATCACTTATATGGCAATCAACAATACATATTCATTTTCTTCAAATTTTCTTCATAATGAATGAAATACATATGCCTTTTTTTATGGATGTTTAGTAATCATATTTGATACCAAGGGTGTCATGCTTCCACATTCCCTTTAAGTTTTTATTCGGTGTAGGCATAGCATAATGATTGAAACCAGGTTAACTCATCTTGTTCTTACCTCATGAGAGACTAATGATCACTAATAAATATGGATGGGTTAGAAATTCACCCTCATCATAGCTCCTACATATTTGTTGAATATCACCCTCATCAAAATGATAATAATCTTCATTATTAATAAATGGCTTAGAAATTGATTACCAACTTCATTCAACAATAGCCCCTCTCATTAACAATAAATAGCTTATATGAATAGACTAACACTCTAAATAGCTTATGCCGCCTATTCTTTACTGTAAAATTCAAGATCAATCTTTAAATTTACATGATAGATTTAGTTTATATGTCAATAGTTATACAGTTTTCAGTTCTTATATATGTCATTATATCATGTGTTTATATTTCTAATGATATTTTATTTGTATTTATGATTGCAGTGGCTACTATGGAGCATAACAATGTAGAGATACTAAGGTTCATTGGCCATTTGAGAGAGATAGGTTTAACTTGGAGGGGTGGAGATGAGCTCTGCTGCTCCCTGTCAGATTCATTATTATCTATTGTTGATACGATCGCAAGATTGAATGATGTGTTGTATAGCATCGCAGCTTATAGGGAGAGAAAAAGGCAACAGTATGCTGATGGCTTGAGTTAGAATGAGGTAAAAAAGATGAAAATAACAAAACAAGCCATCTATTCATTGTTTAGAGTGCCTGGGACGGATAACATCCCGAAGATCAGTAGGACACATATTTCTATTGAGTGGTGCACTTTTCCACCCATCAGAGACAACTGGATGGATAGGTGGTACATGGTTTTTGACATCCCCCCTCACAACAATAGGGAAGTACCGATGTAATTCCTCCGAAAATTGTATGCAGAGTTTGTGATGGGGAAACATGTCAACTATTTTGACATGTTGGGCTTCCAGGGAGTTGGTAGGGGAATTCCCCAACATCGACCCCATGCTAGGCATAGAGATGCCAATCCACAGATACCTGCACCCCGTGCCCAGCTACCAAGGGCAGACATCCCTCCTGCACATGACATGGTTTCCCAGACACAGGATGCATTTTTGACTCTAGCTGAGATGGTCTCTCGACACACAGCCACTATTGACCAGAGAGCGCCCTCTTCCTCTGGTGGTGGAGGGACATCTGTTGGTGGGGATAGACCGACATCCGATGTGCCTCAAAGCGAGCTGCACGTCTGCACATCGTGTGGGGGACCCTGTTATGGTCTTGGACCAAGACATGGTTCCACTATGATGACTGGTGGTCAGGTAAGGACTTTGTTTTCAAACTCTGTTATTCAACTCAATTTTTAATTGTTCCATACTATATCTAACATATTAAAATATTTGTAATATATATGCAATATTTACTCTTGCAGGAGTTTGATGCCTCTCACGGGGGTGGTGCTGCACTCGGTGTGGTTGTACCCAAGACCCAGAGAACCACAGTTGAGGTAATATTTAAACACTTGTCATTTTGTTATTACATGTATAATTTTGTTAATGCATGTGTTAGTATTGATTAATTTATTGAAATGTCTAATATTTACAATTTTTTAAGTTGCAGGAAGCCCACTTGGAACATGATGCTGAAGATGAAGATATCAACGACATAGTCCAAGGTGGTATTTACGACTACTTAAAGAATGTAAGTACATGGGTTATGATTGAATCTTGTTCGAATTATTTAAATTTCTTACTGTACACTCCTTTATAGAGATCGCTAATGTAAATATAATTTTTAAACTTGCAGATGCTAGACGCATCAGAAGAGGAGCACCAAATTGATGGAAGCGATCACTCCCATGGTGGAGATATGTCCCAGGAAGGGGTAAGTATATTACAACATGTTATTTTTTCAGTACATATTATTCCATCCATTCAAATCCATGTCTAACTATGGTAACACTTTATGAATGCAGACGTCATTATAGATCCCTGCACCACCTCTTTGTTATAGATCTCCCAGTAGTCCAAACATAGATAAGGGGGTTTTTTACACTAGATGAGGTCCCTCTTCCTTGAACAAAGCGGCTGTGCATGAGGATCAACCTACTCATCCCACGGTAATGTACACACTTCCAATGGCAGTTGTTGGTTAGCTATATATTCACTTCACAAGTGGTTTTTCTTAATGTTACTTTCGCATGTTTACAGCATCAGCATGTAGAGTCATCCATGCCAGACCTTAGTGGGATTGTTGATGCCGCTGTCAATGTCGCATCTACAATAGGGATAAGTCACAGTGAGGTACATCTACTTGAATAAATTTGTAATTGTACATTTCATTTGTATTGTTTCTGGACATGCATGATGTCTAACTATTTAATCATTTGGTGAATGTAGCCATGCCCTGGTCCATTACTGCATGCAACTGAGGTTGATGTTCAACCTACGGCTCCTCTTAATACTGAAGAGCACCAGCATCATCTCCTAGAAATGGTTTTTTCACTGAAATATTCATTTTTTACATAATTGATTACTTTCTCATTCATGTACATGTTGATAATTCTTGAGATAATTGACATATTTTGTTTTATTCGCAGAGAAGCATGGCAAGGAGGCTCGCTGCAAGGTCGAGTACACCAGAGGAACCTACACCCTCGACACCACAGGCACCTATACCCCCGACAGATGCAGTGAGTCTTTGTTTAATTTACAATTGAGTCATATTTTAAATTTTCAAACTTTGTTATTGATGGACAGTACTAGCTTAGTTTCCTAATCAAGAAATATTGTCATTGATTTGCAGTCGCCAGAGATGCACAGTGGTCGTAGATGGAGCCGAAGAGCATAAGGTTCCGGGAAAAATAAGAGAAAGTTAGAATTTTGATGTGTTAGTCCAGGACAAATATGTATTTTTATGTACAGTCCGGAGTTAGAGTATAGGGGCCCGGTCCAGGACAGATGTACTTTTGTTTGCACATGTACATCAAATATGTTTTTGATACATGTACATTGACAGTCCATAGATCTAGGCCTTATATTTTTATATTATAACTTTCATGGTATAAAAAATATTTCATATCAAGGCTCTTGAGATATTCATGGTTCAGTCTTTTAAGTGTGATTATACATGTGTGGCGAAGAATGTTTCTATGTGTAATGTTCCCCATTTTTTATAGATTTTACGATTGTATGGAGATATCAGTTATAAATTTGAGAACAATGCACAATTACAATAAACTACGTAATGAAAAAAATGTACATTCACTCCCATTCTTGATAATCCAGAAAACATTCCAATCATAATCATGTGTCTATAAAAAAAAAGCTTTGTTAGGAGGCAATATACATTTCACAATGAATTTGTTCTTTGGTTTCCACATGTTCTTGTGTCAATCTATTGTATTGATTTGTGAGGATTATGTATTACTTATGAATGTACTATGTCAAAAGAAAAAACTATTATATTTAAAGGTTTCAATGATCTCAATACATTCACACTAAAGTCAAAGTTCTTGCTCGTGTAATTTAATAAATATAAGTGCAATACAATGTATTTCAAGGCTTCAATGAACTCACTACTTGCACACCAATTGGATATATCTAATTAAAAATTGTGAGTTTGGATTCATTAAATTACAAGTTAAGTCAATGCTCAAGTGTAATTTAATAAAACTAAGTGCAATACATGCTTTACATTTCATCAACAACCAACAACACTATTCAACAAACCTCATGCACCTAATGACTAATCACTCAACATTAAAGGAACTACAATAGAATCCAAAGACTGAGAACTCAGCATTAAAGTAACTTTGTACATGAGCAGATAATAAGCACACTTTACATCAGTTTGAACATGCCTCTAGGGCACACATTCCAAGAAAGATCTTGTAGGATAATGGTTGTATAAGACTCTTGCCACTAAACCAAACTGAACCAAACTGATCCAAACTCTTGTTGACAAAGTCTGAGCTGTTGTATGAATGAGATGATTCCCTCTTCCAAACATGACTTGAACAAATAAGAACGATCTCATTTTATAGCATTCACCTCGAACAACTCTCCCATAGAATACTATTTCTTTAGAAATCCCTAGATTCCTCCTAAGGAGGAGCACTCCCTTATTATTTTCCTTATGATTGGATAAAATTCCTTGAATAGGTCCACATTGCTAATTCTCATATGTCTAACTCATGAGATCCTATTAAAGCACACATTTATTCTTCATTTGAGAGTTTGACCATGTCAAAAGTTCCACATGGTGTCTCCTCAAGCAAGGATATTTCTTATTTTTACTCCAAATCCCTCCTCAAAGGAAAAATACACCATCTAATATGTAGAAATACATCAAGTAATTTTTCCTCAACCTCGAGGGATCTAAAAGTTGAATTATGCCTCTAGTTATGAGAAACCCTAGCTTCAGATACCACCGTAGACGGAGGGCATCGAGCAATGGACAGGAGGGAGAGGCCCCCTCCTAGATAAAATCCCACGTCATGAATCCAACGGAATCGACGGTTCATCGATCGAAGCCCCAAGCATCGATCTATGGCGAGTTGCAGGTCACCTCCAGATACCGTTTAGGGACACCTAGTGGACTTGGGCCCGGTGCGCAAAAAACCTCATGGAGCGGCAATTTTGAATTCTGTCAACTCCTGCTAGTGTGTTTTGGCATGGGAAATATGGAAATTCCAACCGCATCCCCACCATCCATGGCTTTCCAGCTTTGTCCCTCGTTGGCGTGATTTCATTGTCCCCTACTAAGCGAAACCCTAGCTCCAGAAACGACCATAGACGGAGGTCACCAGGAAATGGATAGGAGGGAGAGGCCCCCCCCTAGCTAAATTCCCATGTCATGAATCCAACGGAATTGATGGTTTGTTGATCAGAGGCTCGAGCGTCGATCTATGGCGAGTTACAGGTCACCTCCAAATACCGTTCACGGACACCTGGTGGACTTGGGCCCGGTGCGCAAAAAACCTCACGGAGTGGCAATTTTGAATTCTGTCAACTCCTGCGAGTGTGTTTTGGCATCGGAAATATGGAAAATCCAACCGCATCCCCACCATCCTTGGCTTTCTAGCTTTGGCCCTCGTTGGCGTGACTGCATTGTACCCTGCTGAGCGAAACCCTAGCTCCAGAAATGACCGTAGACGGAGGTCATCGGGAAATGGACAGGAGGGAGAGGCCCCCCCTAGCTAAAATCCCACGTCACAAATCCAATGGAATCGACGGTTCATCGATCAGAGGCTCGAGCGTCGATCTATGGTGAGTTGCAGGTCACCTCCAAATACCCTTCAGGGACACCTGGTGGACTTGGGCCCGGTGCGCAAAAAACCTCACAGAGCGGAAATTTTGAATTCTGTCAACTCCTGCTAGTGTGTTTGGGCATGGGAAATATGGCAATGCCAACCACATTGGCACCATCCATGGCTTTCCAGCTTTGGCCCTCATTGGCGTGACTGCATTGTCCCCTACTAAGTGAAACCCTAGCTCTAGAAATGACCGTAGACGCATATCATCGGGAAATGGACATGAGGGAGAGGCCCCCCCCTAGCTAAAATTCCATGTCACAAATCCAACGGAATCGACGGTTCATCGATCGGAGGCCCGAGCATCGATCTATGGCGAGTTGTAGGTCACCTCTAGATACCGTTCAGGGACACCTGGTGGACTTGGGCGCGGTGCGCAAAAAACCTCACGGAGCGAAAATTTTGAATTCTGTCAACTCCTGCTAGTGTGATTGGGCATGGGAAATATGGAAATGCCAACCGCATCCCCACCATCCATGGCATTCCATCTTTGGCCCTCGTTGGCGTGACTGCATTGTCCCTACTGAGCGAAACCGTAGCTCCAAAAACGACCGTAGACGGAGGTCACCAGGAAATGGACAGGAGGGAGAGGCCCCGACCTAGCTACAATTCCACGTCACGAATCCAACGGAATCGACGGTTCGTCGATCGGAGGCCCGAGCATTGATCTATGGACTTCTCCAATTGGTACAACAAATACACCAAAACATGATAGTTGCATAATCAAGCTAAACATGACACCGACATAATCAAGTTGTTCCATGTGATAGAACAAGAACCCTTCATCAATTTCATACTAGTAGCTAAACCTAAACCCTCCCATAGACCCAATCCAACTAGTATAGGAGCGAATGGTCGTCGAACAAATATCATGGCAAGACATGTCAGATTCATAGAAATGACCAAAATGGCTAAGGTCTCATGTGACCAAAAATCAATTATCAAGATATGTTTGATTTAAAGAAAAAGAAATTACCAAGGTCTCATGTGGCCAAAAATCAATAATAAATCAGAGGGAATTAAGATATCGCTACAGACACCAACGTAAACTCAACACTTTCAATATTGGCATATAAAAAGGGTGTAAAATGCTTCAAGTATTGATTCCCACTTCCAATTTGAAGCCGATAATTTCTCCATATCCAACATGTGACAAAAGATAAATTCCATTCATCTCATAAACATGATGAATTAATTGAGAGAATATCCCAACAAAGCCACTCAGAAGGAACATATCCATTATCTAGGGTTTCCTAACTATTGACCTGTGGCAATGCCCAATTCTTCATTTTCGTTGATAAAAAACTCTACTGACCTCAATGAACATAATGAATATAGGTCGAAGGAGGCATGTTGTTTCGAAAACAAACAAAAGGGAAAGCTTCCAATTCAAAACTAAAAGGATCCTTAAGTTTCGAGACGACAATTAAGTCCATTTTTCGAATATAAAAAATAGTTATAAGGCATCCAACTCATTCCATTTGTTTGAATGGTGTCTAACATCGGTTTGGGTGAAGATCAATGACCAATTTAAATAGAGAAAAATGATTAATTTTGGTTTATTCATATGAGATCGTTCCTAATATCTCAAGAATGACGAGAACCAATAGAAATGAGATATATATAATGAGATCAGGAAACAATACAAGGGATGGCCAGTGCACAAAGAAACCAATTAAATGAACAAATAAATAATTAAAATAGTGTGTTGTGGTTAACCCAACAACGCATTGATGATTTAATATTCTAAAAAATTAGAACTGCTAAATCAACATAAGAAACTTGGGAAATTTTGGAAATGGCCTATCAAGGCACTAATAAAGTGAAACATGTCGAGTTATAGACTCTTAAAATAGAATTTGAGAATGTGAAAATGAAGGATTATAAGACAACAAATCAATTTATGGAAAGGGTAATGGAACTCGTCAACTAGCTAAGAATTCATAGAGAATATTTGACTAACCAGAAGGCTATGAAATAGGTTAAGAATCCTTCCTAAGAAACTTGTCATTGTAGTATAGCCATTGAAGAATGCAAAGGACTGTCACATCTCTAGCATGAAGAAAATGAAGCACCTCATGTGTTTTGTGATAACAACTTAGCCATTTCTTTGTACAAAAATGATGTATTCCATCATAAAATAAAACTCACTTATACCATATATCATTTTATTCGAGAGATTGTAAGCAATGTAGAGAAATATGTTTAGAATTTTGTAAATCTCGAGACCAGTTGGTTGGCATCTTTCAAAGACATAATTTTATGCATAACTAGTCATGAAATGAAACCCTAGCTCTAGAAACGACCGTAGATGGAGGTCACCAGGCAATGGACACGAGGGAGAGGCCCCCCCCCTAGCTAAAATCCCACGTCATGAATCCAACGGAATTGACGGTTCGTCGATCGGAGGCCCGAGCATCGATCTATGGCGAGTTGCAGGTCACCTCTAGATACCGTTCAGGGACACCTAGTGAACTTGGGCCCGATGCGCAAAAAACCTCATGGAGCGGTAATTTTGAATTCTGTCAACTCCTAGTAGTGTGTTTGGGCATGGGAAATATGGCAATTCCAACCGAATCCCCACCATCCGTGGCTTTCCAACTTTGGCCCTCGTTGGTGTGACTGCATTGTCCCCTACTGAGCGAAACCCTAGCTCCAGAAACGACCGTAGACGGAGGTCACCGAGAAATGGACAGGAGGGAGAGGCCCCTCCCTAGCTAAAATCCCATGTCACAAATCCAACGGAATCGACGGTTCGTCGATCGGAGGCCCGATCATCGATCTATGGCAAGTTGCAGGTCACCTCCGGATACCATTTAGGGACACCTGGTGGACTTGGGCCCGGTGCGCAAAAAACCTCACGGAGCGGAAATTTTGAATTCTGTCAACTCCTGCTAGTGTGTTTGGGCATGGGAAATATGGCAATGCCAACCGAAACCCCACCATTCGTGGTTTTCCATCTTTGTCCCTCGTTACCGTGACTGCATTGTCCCCTACTGAGCGAAACCCTAGCTCCAGAAACGACCGTAGAAGGAGGTCATCGGGCAATGGACAGGAGGGAGAGGCCCCCCCCTAGCTAAAATCCCACGTCATGAATCCAACGGAATCGACGGTTCGTCAATCGAAGGCCCGAGCATCGATCTATGGCGAGTTGCAGGTCACCTCCAGATACCGTTCAGGGACACCTGGTGGACTTGGGCCCGATGTGCAAAAAACCTCATGGAGCGGAAATTTTGAATTCTGTCAACTCCTGCTAGTGTGTTTGGGCATGGAAAATATGGCAATTCCAACCCCATCCCCACCATCCGTGGCTTTCTAGCTTTGTCCCTCGTTGGCGTGACTGCATTTTCCCCTACTGAGCGAAACCCTAGCTCCAGAAACGACCATAGATGGAGGTCACCAGGAAATGGACAGGAGGGAGAGGCCCCTCCCTAGCTAAAATCTCATGTCACAAATCCAACGGAATCGATAGTTTGTCGATCGGAGGCCCGTTCATCGATCTATGGTGAGTTGCAGGTCACCTCCAGATACCGTTCAGGGACACCTGGTGGACTTGGGCCCGGTGCGCAAAAAACCTCACGGAGCGGAAATTTTGAATTCTGTCAACTCTTGCTAGTGTGTTTGGGCATGGGAAATATGGCAATGCCAACCGCATCCCCACCATCCGTGGATTTCTAGCTTTGGCCCTTGTTGGCATGACTACATTGTTCCCTACTAAGCGAAACCCTAGCTCCAGAAACGACCGTAGACGGAGGTCACCGGGCAATGGACAGGAGGGAGAGGCCCCCCCTAGCTAAAATCCCACGTCACGAATCCAACAGAATCAACGGTTCGTCGATCGGAGGCCCGAGCATCGATCTATGGCGAGTTGCAGGTCACCTCTAGATACCGTTCAGGGACACCTAGTGGACTTGGGCCCGGTGCGTAAAAAACCTCACGGAGCGGCAATTTTGAATTCTGTCAACTCCTGCTAGTGTGTTTAGGCATGGGAAATATGGAAATTCCAACCGTATCCCTACCATCCGTGGCTTTCCAGCTTTGGCCCTTGTTGGCGTGACTGCATTGTCTCCTACTGAGCAAAACCCTAGCTCTAGAAACGACCGTAGATGGAGGTCACCGGGCAATGGACTAGGGTTAACATGTTGCATCAACAATATAATTTAAATTTTGAGTTAAAAAGATTGGTTTTTCTTTAATATAGCTTTTGTTTATAGATATAAACCTACACCATGCATATTATAGAATGCAATTAGGTTAAGGGTTACACTGTCGAGATTTTTCTTTGGGGTACTGGGAAAAGGAAAAATATTGCTTCCACCCACATATACTTTGTGTTTACTTACACATGTTGCATGCTTTTCCCTACAAAATGCCATTGTATAAAGGGAATTATCACATAATAGATATTATATTGTTGAAGGAATGAAAGAACCCTATTACTCATAATGATGAATGATGATGATGTTCATGATGTTGATGGTGATGATGATGAGGATGTTGTTGTTGATGATGATGATGATGATGTTCATGATGTTGATGGTGAAGATGAGGATGAAGATGATGATGTTCATCATGTTGTTGGAGATGATGATGATGAGGATGATGGTGATGATGATGATGAAGGTGATGAAGATGATGTTGATGGTGATGGTGATGATGTTGATGGTGATGATGATGATGAAGGTGAGGATGATGATGAGGATGAGGATGATGATGTTCATGATGATGATGGTGATGATGATGATGTTGATGATGTTGATGATGTTGATGGCGAGGATGATGATGAGGATGATGTTGATGATGTTGATGATGATGAAGGTGAGGATGATGATGATGATGATGATGATGAGGATGATGTTGAAGATGTTGATGGTGATGATGATGATGAAGCTAAGGATGATGATGATGATGAAGGTGATGATGATGATGAGGATGAGGATGATGATGATGTGCATGATGGTGATGGTGATGATGTTGATGGTGATGATGAGGATGATGATGATGATGTTCATCATGTTGTTGGAGATGATGATGATGAGGATGATGGTGATGATGATGATGATGATGAAGGTGATGAAGATGATGTTGATGGTGATGGTGATGATGTTGATGGTGATGATGATGATGAAGGTGAGGATGACGATGAGGATGAGGATGATGATGTTCATGATGATGATGGTGACGATGATGATGTTCATGATGTTGATGGCGAGGATGATGATGAGGATGATGTTGATGATGTTGATGATGATGATGATGATGAAGGTGAGGATGATGATGATGATGAGGAGGAGGAGGATGATGATGATGAAGGTGAGGATGATGATGATGATGAAGGTGATGATGATGATGAGGATGAGGATGATGATGATGTTCATGATGTTGATGGTGATGATGTTGATGGTGATGATGATGATGAAGGTGAGGATGATGATGAGGATGAGGATGATGATGATGTTCATGATGTTGATGGTGATGATGTTGATGGTGATGATGAGGATGATGATGATGATGTTCATGATGTTGTTGGAGATGATGATGATAAGGATGATGGTGATGATGATGATGAAGGTGATGAAGATGATGGTGATGGTGATGGTGATGATGTTGATGGTGATGATGATGATGAAGGTGAGGATGATGATGAGGATGAGGATGATGATGTTCATGATGATGATGGTGATGATGATGATGTTCATGATGTTGATGGTGAGGAGGATGATGAGGATGACGATGATGATGTTGATGGTGATGATGATGATGAAGGTGAGGATGATGATGAGGATGATGAGGATGATGTTGATGATGTTGATGGTGATGATGATGATGAAGGTGAGGATGGTGATGATGAAGGTGATGATGATGAAGGTGATGAAGGTGTTTCCATTATTTGTTACTTAGTATACATGCTAAGGGGTATATTTGATTGCTTTAGTTTATTTTTCAGTCACATTTTTCAACTCTCTGGTCTATAGTCAATCAAAATAGATTTTTGCTACATAAACACATGAAATTACCATTCATAGATTGACAATTCCAATAGGTATTTGATACTCAAACATGATACCTAGTTGTTCTTTGGGTCTCTTCATCTTT
>LPNX010224798.1:3720-25789 GCA_001517045.1 Pseudotsuga menziesii
TTCCTTGAGTGTTCTAGAACAGAGTTTTCTTTCTCGGATTGCAATGATTGCCTCGGCTTCCCAAACGACCCTTCCTTCGTCATCTAACATAGGAAGTATTGTTTGTACTATTTGATGTTTACCCAACATTTTTTTGAGACATGATACATGGAAGACATTGTGGATACGACTTTTATCAGGTAACTGTAATTTATATGCCACTTGACTAATCTTTTGGATAATCTGGTACGGTCCATAAAACTTTGGGGCCAACTTGTGTTTCCCTCCACTTTTAAAGGATACCTATTTATAGGGTTGGAGTCTTACGAATACCCAGTCTCCTACTTCAAATTCTCTTTCGGTTCTGCGTTGATCTGCTTGTTGCCTCATGCGATTCTGTGCCATGATTAAGTTATCCTTTAGTAATTCAATTGTTTTTTGGGATTTCTCTAGTTGGTTCCTTACTTCTGAAACATTAGTGTCGTTCAGAACTAACTCCTTCCAATTTGGAGGTTCATACCCATATAACGCTTGGAAAGGGGTCATTTTTGCGGAGGTGTGGTATGTTGAATTGTACCACCATTCTGCTAAGTGTAACCATTGAGACCAATGGTTTTGTTTATCTGTTAGGAAACAACGTAGATATGATTCTAAGCATTTATTTACGACTTCAGTCTGACCATTTGTTTGTGGGTGGTAAGCTGAGCTCATATTGAGTGATGTACCCATTTGTTTAAAGAATCCCCTCCAAAATTTTCCATTAAATTTTGCATCTCTATCACTGATGATGACTTTTGGGAAGCCATGCAATTTGTAGACATTTTTGCAAAATACTTCTGCAATTTGTTTTGCCGTGTCTGTTTTTTTTATTGCCATGGAGTGAGCAATTTTGTTTAATCGATCGACCACTACAAGGATCTTTTCCTTTCCTTCTGACGGAGGTAACCCATCGATGAAATCCTTTGATATCTCTTCCCATTTCTGGTTTGGAATGTGTAGGGCTTGGAGTAACCCTGGTGTTAAAACATTTTCACTTTTATTTCTCCGGCAATTGTCGCATTTTGCCACATATTGCTGGATATCTTTCTGCATTCCCTTCCAAAAAAATGACCTTCTTGCATTATAACAAGATTTGAAGAATCCTACATGTTCGGCGGCTGGTGAATCATGGGATTCTTTTATTGCTTTAACCTTGAACTTAGAGTTTGAGTTCAAATAAATCCTCCCCTTATACCAACGAATATCATTTTTCCATTCAAACTTGGGGTCACGGTTGTAGTTGTTAATTATAGTGCTTGTTTCTGGGTCCTTGGCGTATTCACTTCGTATTTCATTCAGCCATTCTGGAATTGCAACTGAGATGGAGTAAGAGGTAATATCCTCATCTTTTCTGGAGAGTGCATCTGCGACTACATTTTCCTTCCCTTTTTTGTGTATTATTTCCATGTCGAAAGCAACAATTTTTTATATCCACTTTTGTTGTTCTGTGGACAACATTTTCTGTTGAAGTAGGTATTGAAGACTATTATGGTCTATGCGGATCATGAATTTTCTCCCTAAGATGTATTGTCGCCACTTTACCAATGCCTGCATAATTGCCAACATTTCTTTATCATATGTAGACTTCAATTGTTCTCGCTTGTTTAATTTCCTGCTTTCAAAAGCTATCGGGTGTTCATCTTGCATTAGTACTGCTCCCAACCCATAACCTGAAGCGTCACATTCTATCACGAATGGTTTGGAGAAGTCTGGGGTAGCTAATACAGGTGTGAAGGACATAATTCTTTTTAAGGCTTCAAAACATTTTTCCGCTTCTTCATTCCAATGGAATGCATTCTTTTTTAAAAGGTTGGATAAGGGTGCGGTTCTGTGCACATAATTCCTAATGAATCTTCTATAGTATCCCGTTTGCCCGAGGAATCCTCTTAACTTGGAGATGTTAGTAGGGTTGGGCCATTCTGTGATGGATTTGATTTTTTCTCAATCAACCTTGACTCCTTCTTTAGATATTATGTGTCCAAGATAGCTCACTTCTTCTTTACCGAACGTGCATTTGGACATCTTGGCGTAGAACTGGTTTTCTTTTAAAATAGAGAGCACATGTTCTAGGTGTGTGAGATGATCCTTCCATGTCTTACTATATATAAGGATGTCATCGAAAAACACTAATACAAACTTCCTTAGGAATGACTGGAATAGGTTATTCATGGTTCCTTGAAATGTCGCTGGGGCTTTAGTTAGCCCAAAAGGCATTACCTTAAATTCGTAATGTCCCTCATGGGTTCAGAAAGCTGTCTTCGCCACATCTTCTAGCCTTACTCTGATTTGGTAATATCCTGACCTTAAGTCTAATTTTGAAAAGTACCTTATGCCATGCAGTTTGTCCAACATTTCATCGATAAATGGAATGACTCCACATTTCAATAAATCATGGATTAATCTTTCAATCTCTATCTTATGGTGGTGTGGATACCTATAGGGTTTAACATTGACAGGGTTGGATCCTGACTTGATTTCGATGACATGCTCGATCTTCCTTTCCGGGTGGTAACTCCATGGGGAGGTCTTCGAATACTTTTTTGTATTTTTGGATTAATCCTTGGATCTCTGGATGATCTGGTTTAACTACTTCTAAAGTTAATAATTCCATCTCCTGGCATTGTACGACATATGGTGGTGCTCCTTTTCGAATTAGCTTCTCCATTTTGTGGGATGACACAATTTGCATGCGAGGGGGTTGGAACCCAAATAATTTGTATTTTTCTCCTTGCCATTTAAACTTTATAAGGTGTTCTTGGTGGTTTGTTGAGTAGGTACCTAGTGTTTGCAACCATTGAATTCCTAATACTTCATTAACTCCTCCTAAGGGCACTGTGTAAAATTCTGACTCAAGGTTATAATCTTGTATTTGCAGCTTAACTTTGTGGCATTTCCCTACTTTTTCGATCCTTTTTCCATCTGCTACCATTACTTTCATGTTGGGTACTGGATATATGAAAAGGTTAAGCCTCTTTGCAACACTTACGCCGATGAAATTATGGGTGCTTCCTGTGTCGAATAGGACTACAACATTGTTATTTTTTATATGGCCTTTTAATTTTAATGTTTGTGGTTGGTGTATTCCTGTTATGGCTGCAATTGATATTTTGGGAGTTTCTTCATCTTCTGAATCTGACAAGGTATTTTTGATGTCACGAGTTTCTTCTATGTTAGATTCATCGCTATCTGACTTGTCTTCTTCTTCTGCTTCACATTGATATAAGTTCTTGGTGGTCTCTTTTTTTAAACATCTGTGTCTTGGGTCCCACTTCTCTCTGCAATACTTACACTTTCCTTCTTTCATCCGTTGGGCTTCTAAGGTGGTTTTGTTGTCATTCCTTAGATGTGGTGGCTAGTATTTGGTGTTGATTTTCGTATTTGGAATAAACCTTCTATCTTTGTCATGGTTTTTGTTCCACGCTTTTTTTAAATTTTCTTCAATGATTTTTGCCTTGCGTCTCACTTTGTCCAAGGTTAATACACTTAGTAGCTCTAGTTCATCTCTTATATAGGGTTTTAGTCCGTACACATAAGTCTGGAGGCGTTTACTGTTTGTGAGTTCTGGCACACGTGTCGCCAGGGCTTCCCATTCGTTGGTGTATTCATCGACATTGTCTTTTTGTTGCAGTCTGGTAAGTTTTGTGAAGAAGTCTTTTTCTTTTAAGTCTTCAAACCTCTTAAAGAAATCATTTTTGAATGTTCTCCACTTGCGCTTAGTTTCCCGCGTTGTAACCTTCCACCACATGTACCATTTGTAAGCCCGCTCTTCTAGTTGCATAGAGGCATATTTTATCATTTCCTCGTCAGCTCTGATATTGTGTATGGAAAAAAAAAATCTTCCTTGTTGATCCACGCCACACTCCGTTTTGTGTCTCCATTGAATTTTGACAATTTTAACTTGGGTTTCATTTGATATCCATTCCTTTTTGGAGGAGAAAGTGACTGCTTATGATTTGGAGAGAGATTGTGATCGAACTCTTCTTGTGGACTTCCTCTTTTGGGAGAAATTGTCTTATGATGCCTTGAATTTGAGGATGGTTGGTCTTCCTTTGACATATTGCACACTAATGTAGTAATTGTGTTTTCCAAATGATGCTCGGGTTTGCTTAACCCGGATTCGAACAATACTGTGATGTTTCTTTTTACACCTTCCATCTCCCAAGATACTGATTTGTTGACTTCTTTTTTGACAGTCTCTGATAATTCGATTTTGCTTTTGTGCAGTTCTTCTTTGATTTGGTTGAGTCTTGAGTGTAAACCCTCAATATTTTTAGAACCTTGGGCTTGGTTAAGCTCTAATTTTGCCATTCTTTCTTTAATTTCATTCATTTCTTCCATTTTTCTTGTGCAGGAAGGAATTTTGTTTTATTAAGAATGGTGAGGTTTAAGGAATAATAATTAATTATTATATAATAAAATCTTTATTTTCCCTTAAGTTTTGTAAAATGTGAGTAGATTTGGTGGTTGGGAGGGATGAGTGTTACATTCCCCACCTAAGTTCAAATCTCACTTTCTCTTTACTAGTAATTATTTTGCACTTTTATATTCAAACTCAAACCCACTTTAAGAAACCAGGTGTGGTTTCACTTTTACCCTCTTTTTTTTTTTCCTTTTACTTTTATCTTTTCTTTTTCTTATTTTTTTTCCTTTTTCTTCTTCTTTTTTTGTAATATTAGATACATAACAATATTGCTTTTAATTTTGAGGTTATACGTTATAAAACACTTTTGGATTTGCTCAATCTTTCTCTAGGATTCTCTAGAGATGCTGCAACCCCAAACCGCACACCCTTACAAAATAACATGAGTGATTAAAGTTTCAAAGAAGAGCTTCTTTTTATATAATTTTTTAAATATAAAATTAAAATATATTTAAATTTAAATGTCAAAAATTAATATTTATTAAAATAAATTTATTAAAATTGTTTAATTACTTATAATTTTTTAAATATAAAATAAAAATATATTTAAATTTAAACGTGTAAATTTAATATTTTTAAAATCAAATTTATAAAAATTATTTTTACAAAGTTTGTTCCGTTATTCAAATTATGTTTTTATTCATTATTACAAAAAGAAAAGAGCAATTATATATTAGAGGATCTATTAATTCCTTATATATTTTAAAATTGATTTAAATGTTAAAAATTAATATTTGTATATAATTTTTTAAATATAAAATAAAAATATATTAAAATTTAACATTTTTAAATATAAAATTTGAATATATTTAACTTTAAATGTCAAAAATTAATATTTTTATAAGTATATTGAAATTACTTATACATTTTTTAAATATAAAATTAAAATAGATTTAAATTTAAATATAAAAAATTAATATTTGTATAAGTAAATTGAAATTACTTATACTTTTTAAATATAAAAATTAAATATATTTAAATTTAAAAGTAAGAAATTAATATTTAAAATTTTTAAATAAAATTACTTAATATAGTAGATGAACTTATTTATCTTTTTTTTTCACAAAAAAACTTTCCTGCTATTTATATTAAATAAAGGAAAGAATACAACCTTCTTGCAGTCCCTTACAATCAAAATTTTTTTTTTCAGATATACATTATGTAACCCAAATGATTCAATCTTCTAGCTAGTTCAGAAGACTATTCCTTTCAGTGCTTCAACAACTGATCAAAAAGACAAAAAGAGATCTACTCTATAGTCTAACATCTTCAAATTTTGCTCCGAATATAATCTTCTTCAGATAAAAAAAGCCTTCAAAGGTCTTCTTCCCTTCCATATATTCCTGAATACTTGAAAAACCAAACAAATATGAGAGTGTTTCTTTTGAAAGTGAGTCTGCTGTAGCATTGAAGCACCTTGAAATATGGCTGAAAGAAATTCTTGCAAAAGAATTTTTAATCAGTTGGATTTTATGACTCCAATGACTAAGAGATAAAACCTGCAGTTTTGAAATACCATTTTGCCAGTCTATAATAATCTTTGAGTCTCCATAAATACTGATATCAGATACTTCAATAAGAGAATCTATAAGGAGAAGACCAAATAAACTTAAGAGTTCATCTTTTGTGTTTGTCCCCGGACCCCCACCAAAACTGAAATACAAAAAGTGATCTTTATTTAAGTTAGGACAAAGCCACATCCACAATTATACAATTTGGATGCACCATCAAAGAATCCAATTGCTCCATTTTAAACCTCTGTTGGATTAAATAGATTTTTGGTGATCCTTTTGTAGACAAGATTCTCATATTCCTTAAATAGATTCAGACTTCTCATGCTGCAAATATGAACATTTGGCTGATTATCCAGAAAAACAGAGGAATTCCTAGAAATCCATATAGACCAGGAGACAAAAATTGGCAGCAATTTATATAGATCTTCCTTAGTAAACCAATTTTGAAAAGAGTTTTCTAAACTACTAATTCCCCAACAAGAACTAATACCAAGATGGCCTTTTATATTTTTCCAAACATCCAGAAAGAACATTCCATAAATAAATGTGAAGTAGATTCACCTTCATTTCTGCACAGAAGACAAATACGAGGACCTTGCCAACCTCTATTCAGTAAATTTTTCCAAGTAAGGATTTTGTCCTTAAGGGTTAACCACCAGAAGAATATTTATTTGGTTGGGATGTTCCATTTCCACAAAACTTTGGACCACCAGGATGCCTCCATATGGCTAACTTTTTTTTTATGATGAACTCATATGCCAATTTAGCTGTCAAGACCCCATTTTTCTTGTTTTCGGACCATACCAAAGTGTCTTTTTCATTGATGAGATTTATACCAAAATATTCAGAACTTTAGTGTAAGAGTCCCATTTGTCTACCCAATGACCACTAAGTCCCAGATCTCTTGCATTTAACTAGTATCCACCTTTAAGGATAGCCCACTTGGGCCTCACCATAACATTCAGAGTCTTCATATAAATCCATTCGAGATTCTCTATAATTTTTGTTGGAAGACAGGGTCGGCCAAAATCACCTATAAAAGGATCAATGCCAATTAGAATAATTTTCCCATTCCCAATATTCCAACTTATGCTTTTTTTCAGCGAGTGAATTACTTTCATCATACTACTCCAAATAATTGATGCATTTGCACAATAGAACTAAGACTTCCTAATGCAATTATTAACAGAAATATTCTTCAAATATTTTGATTTCATTACCTCACTCCACAAACTCTGAGAAAAGAGACATCTCCAGAGTGATCTAAGGCATAAAGCAGAGTTAAATACATACAGATTTTTTATGCCCCAACCACCCTAATCCGTTGGAGAAGCTAATAACTCCCACGATGCTAAATGGAATTTTCTTTCACCAGTCGATCCAGACCATAGAAAATGAAAAATCTTTTTCTTATAGAAGAGATGACAAAAGCTGGAAGTTTGATCAGAGAACACCAGTATACAAGGATGCTTTGTAGAGTAGCTTTAATTAGTGTTAGCCTACCCCCAAGAGTTAGAAATCCATATGACCAATTTGAAATCCTTCACTCTGTAGCTGTTGGGTTTTAAATAGAAACCCAAATATTTAAAACCAAACTCTAGCTGCTCAAATTTATACTGGAAAAGATCCTTTAAATCGTTTTTGCACTCTTGTTGCATATTATGAGTATATATGCATGATTTTTCAGTGCTGATATCCATACCTAAAGCATTGCAAAAAACATCCAGAAGAGAAAGCATAGTCTTCCATTCATAAATATTGTCAAGACCAAATAGGATAACATCATCTACAAAAAGTAAATGAGTGATTAAGAATTTTTTCTGAGAATTTTATACCTGTAAAAATCCCCTCCCGGGATTTAATGATAAGTCTGCTGAGCCCTTCAATAATAAGCAAAAATAACAGAGGGGAGAGAGGGAAACCTTGCCTCAATCCACTAGAACTTCTAAAAAAAGGAAGTTTCTAGAACCATTTAGCAAACTAACAAAATTTGTAGTGATGACACATGCCATTATCCAGTTTATAACATTAGCAGGAATGCCAATTTGAAGAAGAACTAATCTCAAAATGTCCTAATTGACTTTGTCATAAGCCTTAGCTAGATCATACTTCATAACCATCAATCTAAGATTTTTTTTCCTTAACAGTATGTAAACATTCCTGGCTAGTCCCTCCAGCATCAAGAATTTTCCTGTTATCCAAAAATCCAAAATGTTCTTTAGATATAAATTTAGAAAGAAAAGGCTTTAATATATCAACAATTACTTTTGAAATCATTTTGTAGATCAAGTTGCACAAAGCTATCGGCCTGAAATCATTGAAAGAAAATGGATTGTCTTATTTAGAGGTTAGAGTGATAAAAGTTGCATTTAGGGCTCCAGACATAAATCATTTTCTTCTGGAAAATTCCGCTAACTCAAGTAAATATTTCCCTAAGATATCAAAGAAAGCCAGGAAGAACTCGACTCTCCAGCCATATGGTCCAGGATTCTTGTCCTTAGCAAATTTATGCAAGACATTCTGAATGTCATCCAGAGTAATTTCTCTACCTATGTCCAATCCATCTTCTTTTGAAAAAAAAGAGGGACAAAGTTCCAAAACTTTTAGCTAATTACCAATAAGAGCCTTCTGATGATCTATTTGACCTAGGTCTTTTTGCCCTGCTTGGTAGGATAGTTTTGCACCTAATATTTTTAAGCCTTGAGTTTTTATTCCTATTATCCTAAGTTTTGGCCTTGTTTTGAATTCATGTTTAAAACTTTAGGTATTGTTAACATTTTTAGTTCCTAGCTTAAGCTCCTATAAGTATTTCAAGTTCATTCAAAGTTTTATAGTTCTTTTAAAATAGATCATATTGATTATTAAGTCAAGCTGGAAGCACATGATCATTTTTCAAGAATAGGGTACATTGCCGGCTCAACAAGGACGAGATGTTTTACAGGTTTTCATTATGATTCTAGTAGACTTTGAGCTATGTGCTCATTACCATAATTTGACATCTACTGTTGACAGTAATGGTTTCAAACACTTGGACAAAATCATCTCCCTTCATGATTTTTCCATTACATTTTGTACTCTGAAGAAAGGAGAGTCGGGAAACTATGGTTTGGCAGGAACAAGGGTTCTTTCATTCTTCTCAGAGATCCTGTTCTAGTGTTGCATCTGCAATTTACAATCCAGCCATGAGTGTGTGGATAGAAGAATTCGGCCAAGTGGCCATTTGTTGAGAACAGAACCCTTGAATGTCGAATGGATGCAGAAATTTCCTCTATCCCTCGAAAGAGTGAAGACGATTGGATGGTATAATATGTTCGAAAGGATTGCAAAACATCATATTGAGGTTACTAAAGCATTTTGTCAGAGTTTTGATGGATCTAGGGTTCAAGTTGGGGGTTTAAATTTCACAGTCACAGAGGAGTCCATCTCGCATGCTATTGATGTTCTTCCAGAAGGGGAAAGGTGGTATAAAAGGAAAACCATCAATGAATACTATAGCCAATACCTGTTACCTGCTAATAAAAATCCAGACTGGAGCCACTGCATCCAAAGGAGTTTTCTCTTCAAAGAATGGCAGGATGTATTGCAAATCATCCAAAGGTATGTCACTTGTGAGGGACGTTTTGGAACTGTGTATCGTTATCACATGCGATTTCTGTAGCATGTAACCGGTGCAAACAAACTAAACCTCCCTTTCTATTTATTAAAAAGTATGGAGAAGATGTCTATTAGGGTTTGAAACCATCCTATCTCCTCTGGTAGTAATTTGTTCCACCATGGATTAGTTAAGATTTTAATTACCTAGGAGTTAGGAAAACTAGAAAGGTCATGGTCCCATTTTCTCTTCTGGGGGGGTTTCAAAGTTAATCTTAAATCTGTAGAGAAAAGAAAGAGGAAGAGGGTTGTAGAAAATTTTCACAGTACTGAAACCAAACCCTTGTCTGAAAATAAATCTGGAGATTGTGATGAACAAACAGATCTTGAAGAGATAACCTTAGCACAACCAGTAGAAAAAGAACCTGAATGGGAAAATAATGAATTTTCAGTGTTAGGTTATGTTGATAAAAAACAAATAGTCGATGAGATAACTTCAGAACAGTTACCTGAAGAAGAAATTGACTGTATAAAAAATGACAATCTAGTTCTAGGTTCTGAAATACAGTCAGTCAAAAAGGGATTGATTCATACTAAAAAGGTTTCAAAACAGATAGAGTTTGCATTTAAACCTTTTAGGCCTAAGACTAGATCAGTGAACAAACTATAGATGAATATGAAGGCATTATTAAACCCTAGGTTTAATAAAAAGCAGGTGATAAGTGTTCAACACAGTTCTAGCGATGATGAGGAAAGTAACAGATCTAAGGAGTTAGAGTTGGCCCTCCATCAAGTCTTTGATAACATTAATCAAAGCTTAAAACAAATTCCAGATCTAGCCCCTAAAAGTCGCATTTATAACTCCAGTGATATAGAAGATAATAACCTATCAAAACTTCCTGAAACCGAGGTTGGTAAAATACTAAAAAAATAGGCAGAATGCAATGAGAAGGTTCTTACAGAGCAAGAAAAGGAAAGGGTTGCAAATCTTAGCAAAAGGAAGGTTACAGATGAAGATACAGGAGGCAGTATGCTACAATTGAAACAGGGTAAAGAATACAAAGAGATTGAGCAGCTTAGAAAACAAAATGAACATTTAAGCCAGATCAATGATCAATTGGTCAAAGTAAATACAATGCTGAAGGAAGATTTGCAAGAAGTAAATTAGAATTTTGCTGAGCTAATCCAAGTTTCAGAGGAAGCATTTAAAAGGAGGAAATTGGTGCAAGAGGAGAAGGATCAGTTAATGAAGGACAAAGAGGAGCTGACAGAAAAGTTGCGTGGCATGAAGAACGACATTAGGAGGTTGCAAGCAAAGTCAAGTGCGCTAGATAGGCTAGCCACATTAGCTGAAGTAGCAAGAAGGATTTGAAATGATCTTCACTTGACACATGCCATTAAATAGGTTCCTTTTTTATTTATATTTGTCTATATTTAGAAAAAATTAGGCTTAGAAAGTGGAGCCGATAAACAAACTTGGAGATCCTATCTTTAATTTTTGTTCTATATATACTTGTAATATTTTTTTGAGAAAAGGGGAGACACACATGGGAGTCAGTCTTGGGAGACTATGCAAACATACATGTTTACTTCTGTAAGAGCTTCTTTTGCATTTTGAATGACTTTTAATACATTATATGGAGCTAGGCCTTTGATCTAAACTGTTTTTATATTCTTCAGTTCAGTTTGAACTCTTCATACTATGAATGTTGTGTAGATGTTTTCTATGTTTCATTTCATGTATGAATGTGAATATTAAATACTTGTTGATATTTGAAAAGTGTTTTCAAAAACTAGCATTCTTATATATGTGCTACAGATATGAACTGTTAGTTTACTGTTTGCAGTTGTATATACGTTAAATCTTATCTCTTGTACCTTTTATACTTGTCATTCATTCCTGCAAGATTCTTACCTTTTACATCTGTATTCTTGAAGTTTTCAGACATAGTCTTCTACCTTGTTATCCCTACACTTTTGATTTGCATTGTTATCCAAACAAAACCTATAAAAAACAGTCTTTTACTTGAGGTGCCTGAACACTGCTAACCCCGTAGTCTAGGTAGCATACTTAAGGGAAAACATGATCTTTGAACAAATATTTAAAATATGATTCTATTGCCATTTTAATCTTATCCCCAGAGTGAGTCATTAAACCATTTTCATCATGAATCTTCCAAATAGCATTTAAATTTCTACGAAAAGAAGCATAGTTATGGAAGAATTTTGTATTTCTGTCACCTGCTTCCAACCATGTGGCTCTACCTTTGAGCCTTAATTTTTTTTCATTTTTCAAGAGAATTTCATCCTAGATGAGTTGAAGAGATGCAAGTTTTTTTAATACATCATTTGAAACATGCCCTGTATAATTAGACAAAATAATATCAACAATTTCCACTTATGTTTGTTTTAAAGTAGCTATGTTCTCAATGGCTTTATTTTTTTGTCCAAAAAAAACTTCTTTCTTCGATTCTTTTAATTTAAAATAGAAATGCTCCATCACATTTGTATTTCCTGAATTTTCAAAATTTTCCAAAGATCTCTTAACCATCAAACAAAAATATTCTTTTTTGAGCCATGAATGATCAAATTTGAAAGGTCTATAAAAGTTCTGTGGGTTTGCATGCAATTGGAGAACAATTGGAAAATGATCAGAAATGTTGTGATGTAAAACCCAAGACTTATAGCTTGTGCTCATATCGAGCATAGAATCTTTTATGAGAAAGCGGTCCAATCTTTTGCCGACATTTTCCCCGATTTTCTTACTTCTCCAAGTAGGGTTAATTTTTTATGGAGCTAAATGAAGTATATATATATATACTTCATTTCATTATAAAAATATTAAACTTTTTTACATATATTTAAATTTAAATGTAAAAAATTAATATTTGAAAATTTTAAATAAAATTAGTTAATATAATAGATGAACTTTTTTACCTTTTAGCTTTTTATTAATCTTTTATATATATATATATATACACACACACACACACACACTTCATTCCATTATAAAATTAATATTTGAAATTTTGAAATAAAATTAATTAATATAATATATGAACATTTTATGCTTTTAGTTTTGTTGTAATATTGAAACATGAACCCATATGGTATTGATGTTTTTAAGAGATATGCAAAAAAAATTAATAATGTGAAATTCGACGTTCATCAAGAGTCATGTTGCATTTTGATGTTTATTAAAAATTATATCACATTACGACATTAAGCCATGGTTTGTTGCAACCTTCATTATGGGTTATGTCACATTTTTACATTCATTAAGGATTAAAAAATGATATAGATTGACACAACCCAGTATGTGACACATTAATAATGTTTCAAAAGTCACTCCAAAGTTGAGAGTGAAGTATGGGGATGTATTTTTCAGTCATGTTAAGACTTTTACTTTTGAAAAGTGCAGAAACATAATGTGTGTACACAAAAATGTGGAGAGTAAAGTATCAAAGCCGAGAAAATCCATCTATGTTCACAAGAAATTTTCAATCTTAATTTATATAAATTTTAATTTACACAACCAAAATTTGATGAAACATTTGTGTTTTAATGTTACAATGGGTGCAAAATGCAAACGTTAAATGGATTTATGCTTTTAGTTTTGTTGTAATATTCAAACATGAACCCATGTGGTATTGATGTTTTCAAGAGAGATGCAACAAATTAATAATGTGACATTCATCAAGAGTTATGTCGCGTTTTGATGTTTATTAAGGTTTATATCACATTAATTTTATTAATGTGTCTGAATACGCCGATAGGCGTAAATTTAGGCACATACTTTTTATATTATTTTTTTTCCCTTTAGTATGTGCTTAAATTTATGCCTATGTTCCCACCCATTACTAGCAACAACCACATTAAATAATATTAATGGTTGTTTATTAAGGGTTATAATTAATTAATGTGATTGTTTATTTCTTCTTTTTTAAGAAACTTATCATTCTTAAAATTAAAGGTAAACATGTCAAATAATACTTATATTAACAAATCTTTACTTTCATTAATTTCATTAAAAATTTATATGTTAAGTAAAATGGATTACAAGCACATGTTAGTCAATTTTGGATTACAAGCACATATCAAAAAGTTCAAAATGTTAGTTATTTTTGGATTACAAGAACATACCATAATGTTGATTTATCAGTGATTTTATGTTGCACTCATGTTCATCATAATCATGTTTTAGTGTTTTAGTTATGTAATCTTGGCACATTACTCAATGATTATGGTTACGCAAACCTCATATATAATGCTGCATTAATAATGGTTTTGTCGCACTTTGCACATCATAATGTTCAAAATGTTAGCCAATTTTGAATTACAAGCACATATAAAAGACACAATCAAAGATGCAACACATTAATAATGTGACATTCGACGTTCATCAAGGGTTTTGTCACATTGTGATGTTTATCAAGGGTTCGTTGCATTTGGCTTTCATCAAAGGTTATGTTGAAATGTGACATTTGACATTTATTAAGTGTTTTGTTGCATTGCGATGTTTATCAAGGTTTTTTTTGGATTACTAGAACATATCATAATATTGATAATATTCATATTTATGAATGATTTTTATGGTTACATGAACCTCATACATAATGTTGCATTAATAATGATTTTGTTGCGCTTTGCACATATCATAATATTCAAAATGTTAGTCAATTTTGGATTACAAGCACATATCAAAATGTTCAAAATGTTAGTTAATTTGGGATTACAAGCACATACAAAATTCAACCATGGTTAACTGAAGTTAAACCTGACTCACCAAAGTCAACCATGGCCGAGGATGGTCAAACTAAAATCAAACATGGTTGACCAAAGTCAGCCATGGTTCGCATTCGACATTTGGCTTTCATCAAGGGTTTTGTCACATGGTGATGTTCATTAAGGGTTACGGTTAATGAAAATATTGAAATCTTTATTATGATTGATATATAGACATTTGTTATGACACAATCAAAGATGCAACTCATTAATAATGTGACATTCGACGTTCATCAAGGGTTATGTTGTTAATGTGGCATTGAACGTTTATCAAGGGTTTTGTCGCATTGTGATGTTTATCAAGGGTTAATTTTGGACTACAAGAACATACCATAATGTTGATAATATTCATATTTATGAATGATTTTATGTTGCACTCATGTTCATCATATTCATGTTTTGGTGTCTCAATTATGTCATCTTGGACATTACTCCATAGTTATGGTTAAATTTGTTAATGAAATTACAATGTTTTGTAGGGGTTTTGTCTTCATGTGGCATGGACCTCATACATAATGTTGCATTAATAATTTTCTTTTGTCGCACTTTGCACAAATTATAATATTCAAAATGTTAGTCAATTTTGGATTACAAGCAGATATCAAAATGTTCAAAATGTTAGTTAATTTGGGATTAGAAGCATATACAAAAGTCAACCATGGTTAACTGAATTCAACCACGACTTACCAAAGTCAACCATGGTCAAACTAAAATCAAACATGGTTGACCAAAGTCAACCATGGTTCACTACAGTGTACCGACACAATCTAAGATGTGACACATTAACAATGTGACATCTGGCATTCATTAAGGGTTTTGTCACATTATGATGTTCATTAAGGGTTATGATGCATTCAACGTTCATTAAGGGTTATGTCACAAGCGACATTAGTTAAGGGTTATGTTGCTAACGTGACATTCGGTGCTCATCAAGGGTTTTGTTGTATTGTGATGTTTATCAAGGGTTAATTTTGGATTACAAGCACATACCATAATGTTATTTCCTTCCATAATGTTGATAATATTCCTATATACCAATGATTTTATGTTGCACTCATGTTCATCATAATCATGTTTTAGTGTTTTAGTTATGTTATGTTGGCACATTACTGAATGGTTATGGTTAAATTTGTTAACGAATCTATAAATTTTTGTAGGTTTTTTTTATCTCAATGCGATGTGGACCTCATACATAATGTTGTATTAATAATGGTTTTGTCACACTTTGCACATATCATAATGTTCAAAATGTTACTCAATTTTGGATTACAAGCACATATCAAAATGTTTAAAATGTTAATTAATTTGGGATTAAAAGCACTTACAAAAGTCAACCACGGTTAACTAAAGTTAAACATGACTCATTAAAGTCAACCACGGTCAAGTATGGTCAAACTAAAGTCAAACATGTTTGACAAAAGTTAGCCATGGGCGTTCATCAAGGGTTTTGTCGCTTTGTGATGTTTATCAAGGGTTATGTTGCATTCGATGTTCAACAAGGGTTATGCCACTTGTGGCATTAGTTAAGGGGGCGTTCATCAAGGGTTTTGTCACTTTGTGATGTTTATCAAGGATGATATTGCATTCGATGTTCATCAAGGGTTATGTCACATTGCAACATTAGTTAAGGGTTATGTTGCTAATGTGACATTCTGTATTCATACAACCACATACCATAATGTTGATAATATTCATATTTATTAATGATTTTATGTTGCAATAATCTTCATCATAGTCATGTCTCAGTATTTCAGTTATGTCATCTTGGCACATTACTCAATGAGACATGGACCTTATACATAACGTTGTATTAATAATGGTTTTATTGGACTTTGCACATATCATAATGTTCAAAATGTTAATTAATTTGGGATTAAAAGAACATACAAAAGTCAACCATGGTTAACTAAAGTTAAACATGACTCACTAAAGGCAACCGTGGTGAACTAAAGTTAAACATGACTCACTAAGTCAACCATGGTTAAGTATGGTCAAGCCAAAGTCAAATATGGTTTACCAAAGCCATCTATGGTTCACTATAGTGTATCGACACAACCAAATATGTGACACATTAATAACGTGGCATTCGATGTTAATTAAGGGTTTTGTTTCTTTGAGATGCTTATCAAGGTTTATGCTGCATTCGATGTTTATCAATGGTTATGTCACATTGCGTTTATAAATGGTTTATGTTGCATTCGACGTTTATCAATGATTTTATGTTGCACTCATGTTCATCATAATCATGTTTCAATGTTTCAGTTATGTCATCTTGGCACATTACTCAGTGGTTATGGTTAATTGTGGTTAAATTTGTTAATTAAATTACAATGTTTTGTATGGGTTTTGTCTCAGTGCGACGTGGACCTCAAACATGATGTTTCATTAATAATAGTTTTGTAGAACTTTGCACATATCATAATGTTACATTAATAATAGTTTTGCTGAACTTTGCACATACTTTATATATTAATGTTTTTCAAGAGTACTAATATAATGGTGTTATTAACCTTGTTTCAACTTGAGTATGCCAATGTTATTAGCTTCACATGATTATAGAATGAACATGAAATCCATTAAAGAATGTAACCATGGGATATTAAATGGATAAACTGAAAAGATGGACATTCTAATTGGTACAATCATGTCATACCCGAAATTGGCACCATGCTAAAATAACATATGTTAATCAATTGAATGCCATATATCAATTGACATGTTGCATTATGAAAGCCATTTTATTCACGTATATCAACTTAGTGTGATGTCTCATTATGGCATATTACATCATTGAATGAAAGTTATCTTACATGATGACATTTTGCAGGGGTCGCTATGTTGCACTCATCTTCATTCTAATCACATTATACTAATTACATGTTTTACTTATGTCTGCTTAATGCATTAATCTATGGTTATGTCACATTCTGGATTAATGTTTTGTTATGTCACATTCTTGCTAAGTTCCTCAATGAATTTTTCATGTTATGATGTTCAAATTTAAGTGATAGTTCTACATCTTGAATTGTAGATTATACAGAAAGCTAAGAATATTGTTCAAAATTACATTCATGAAGTAGTAATTGGGATGAATTATACTAGAAAAAAAATATAGTCTAATGATAAAGATAATGTTGGAAATAATTCAAATATATTAAAAAAATAACAACTTTACTATGAATTATGTAATTTGAAGTTACTTTTTGGGTAGAAACAAATATTAACATAAATTTCTTTATATAAGTAATTTGAATTAATTTTTTCAAAAGAAAATATTTACATGAATATTTTTAACTTTGTATTAAGCATGGTTGACCAAAGTCAGCCATGGTTCTGGTATATGCCGACATAACCAAATATGTGACACATTAATAATGCGGCATTCGACATTCATCAAGAGTTATGTTGCATTATGACATTGGTTAAGGGTTATGTCACTTTGCAAAAATTCCCAAGATGTGACACATTAATAATGTGACATTCGATGTTTAGGAAACTTCATGTGCATTGTGAACTATGGCCATGTGGTTCACTAAAATCAACCACAGTTAACTATGGTCAAACTAAAATCAAGCATGGTTAACCAAAGTCAACTATGGTTAACTAAAGTGAATCCTTACTTGCTAAAGTCATCCATGGTTGACTTTGGCCAAACTAAAGTCAAGCAATGGTGACACAAGTCACCCATTGTTTGCTACATTGTCTAGTATATGCCAACAAAACCAAATATGTGACACATTAATAATGTGACATTTGGCGTTCATCAAGGGTTATGTCACAATGTAATGTTTATCAATGGTTGTGTTGCATTGCAATGTTCATCATCGATTATGTCACATTGCAAATTGTTCAAGGGTTATTCTACATTGTGACATTGGTTAAGGGTTATGTCACATTGCAACAATGCCCAATATGTGACGCATTAATAATGTGACATTCTATGTTTAGGAATTTTCATGTCGCATTGTGAACTATGGCCACGTGGTTCACTAAAGTCAAACATTGTTAACTATGGTCAAAATAAATCCAATCATGGTTAACAAAATTCAACCATAGTTAACTAAATGTCAAATCTTACTCTCTAAACTTAACCATGGTTGAATAGGGCCAAACTAAAGTTAAGCATGGTTGAACAAATTCAGACACGATTCACTACAGTGTCTGGTATATGCTGACACAACCAAATATGCGACACATTAATGATGTGCCATTCAACATTAATCAAGGGTTATTTTGCATTGTGATGTTTATTAAGGGTTACGCCGCATTACGATATTCATCAAGGGTTATGTTTGATTGTGGCATTGGTCAAGAGTTATGCTGCATTTGGACAATTCCCAAGATGTGACAGATTAATAATGTCATATTTGATATTCACGAAATTTCATGCCGAATTATGAAGTATGGCCATGTGGCTCACTAAAGTAAACCATAGTTAACTATTGTGAAACTAAACTTAATCATAGTTATCCAAAGTCAACCAAGGTTAAATAAGGTCAAGCCTTACTTGTAAAAGTGAGCCACGGTTGAGTTTGTCCAAACTAAAGTCAAGAATGGTTAATAAAACTCATCCATGGTTTGCTACATTGTCAAGTATATGCCAACAAAACCAAATATGCGACACATTAATAATGTGACATTTGGTGTTCATTAAGGGTTTTGTCGCATTCTGATGTTTATAAATAGTTGTGTTGCATTGTGACATTCATTGAGGGTTATGTCACATTGTGAATTGTTTAAGGGTTATGCTACATTGTGACATTGGTTAAGGGTTATGTCACATTGCAACAATGCCCACGACGTGACACATTAATAACATGACATTCGATATTTAGGAAATTTCATGTCGCATTGTGAATTATGGACACGTGGTTCACTAAAGTCAACCATTGGTCAAACTATGGTCAAACTAAAGTCAAACATGGTTAACCAAGGTCAACAACATTTAACCAAATGTAAAACCTTACTCGCTAAAGTCAACCATGGTTGATTATGACCATAATGATTCCCATAATTCCATAAATTCCATTGAGGAACATAATCATAATCCAACATGAACATGGAAAAAATGTTGTGATCCAACTTAACACTCAATGAATGTCGTAATCCAACATAGAAAGGATTAATAAATGTCACAATACGACAAAATTATTAATGAATACATCAAATATAACTAAACCTTTAAGAAATATTCCAAATATACATGTGATCATTTATCTCACAAAAATTGCAGCAATGTGAGAATCGAACATATGCCTTAACGACTGTACAACTATTACAATCTAATAAAATGTTTGAGCAACATTATAGATATGAATCTCAATTGTATTAATGTGCAATTAAATATCATATTAATTACATAATAATTAAGCAATAATATTTTGAATAAACTAATTTTTATTATTGGATTTATTATATAATAAAAATTAAATGCTATGATTAATTACATACAAATAATTAAAAAAACAATATTAGTTTATCAATACTTTGGGGATGTTTAGATTTCATATCCATCTGCACCATTATTGTTTTAACTAAATTATGAAATAATATTAAAAAAATAGAAGACTACTTTTTAATTAATTATCTAAGTTATGAAATAATATTAACAAAAATTAAGATTCTTTTTTAATTACTTTTAAAATATTAATTCAATTAGATTAAATAAAATTAATTATTAAGATCTAAATCCTTTGTCGCTGAAGGATAGGGCTAATGCGACTTTGCTGAACGTTGACAAGGCGACAGAAGAAAGGGTCATGGGAAGAGGCGATACGACACATAATACCCTTGCATATATTGGTGATGGGTCTCAGAGGGTGGAACTAGGGTACCTAAACGGGTTTTTAGGTACGAGTGAATAGAGGGGCTGCCCTAGCCCCAGTGGAGATGAGTTAGCAGGTTTTGGTACTAGCACAGAGGCAGAGGATAGGGTTGGTAGCTGTGGTGGGCGCATGAAGACACAAAAAAATTGGATCAGGAAGAAGGCAGCTTATAACTATACCCTGGGGGAGGATATCGGGTGGCAGCAAGTTTCCTAGATGGCTGATCAGACTTTGGTGGGACAGTATTTGAGGAGGAATTTCTCGCAACAGACGATGTCTAAGTGGGTGGAGGAGAACTGGCTTGAAACCCTTGGAACGACCCCTGCAGTGGTGGCCCTTACGAGGGGATGGTTTGCCTTCAAATTTTTCGAGGTCGAACACCTTCAGAGGGTCCTCTCGCGCAACTGGTCTCTGGATCATACCCCATTGATCCTTAAACCTTGACACCCTTTGTTTGATGCTAGCCAAGAACGGGTATATGTGGTGCTACTCTGGGTGCGATTTCCTGGGCTTCCACTTCACTATTGGACTAAAGAACACTTCAGGAACATTGGGAACATTTTGGGGATGTTCTTTGAAGCTGACCTCTCCTTTATGGAGACGATGCAGCAGAAGGTCACAAGAATATTGGTTAGCCTAAATGTGAGGGAAGGCACCACCGCAAACTTGAACTTCATTGGGGATCATTTGTTATCAAACAGGCCCTAGATTACGAAAATGTTCCTTTTTGTTGTAGGCGGTGCCATGAATATGGGCATCCGGTCACATAATGTAAATTGGTTGTCCACACTTTCAATGGGCATTGTCATTAGTCGAGTGCTCAAAAAGGGGGTCGGGCCAAAGCTTCCATGGGACCTACACTACCGGGTGTGATGGGGGAGGACAAAAAAAAGAGGATACTGATGAACCTTGGCCTGTGGTGGATTTGGGACGACCATCAAAGCTCGTGCTCACGAAGGGACTTCTCTTCCCAAGTACTTCCTTCTTTACTATGTCCCCTTCCTTGAATTTGTTTACTAGTAATGTTACTTTGTCTGGATTGGATTGGGTGGAGGGACTCAAAAACCTGAACATCTCTTCTTGGCTTGATCAACCCCCTAGGTCTTTCTCTACTGATACTCTGGAGGATTCCCCCATGCCTGTTTTATCTGATGTCCCCTCGGGTGTGGTCGCACCCATACCCTTTCGCTCTTTGTTGGTCTCTCAGACCCCCCCTGACTCCATCCTGGTGGTTTCATCCTTTCCAGCTGAACCTGTTTCCCCCATTGGAGAGGTCATGTCTCCTTCTTCCCATCTTGATTCATCTAATTCAGGATATTTCCTTAGGTCTTGCTCCAAGGTGTCTTCTAGGGGCTTGGTTCCTACTACTTGTCTGGTCTCTAAGGGGTTAGGGAGAAAGTCCTTTATGGATAAGGCTTAATCGAAATCCAAAAATGATCTACTGGAAGGAAAACAACAATCCATTCAGAGGGCGATTAGAGCGGTGCATGCCCAAAATAAGGGTCGTAGATGAAAATTATGTTCTTCAACGTTCAAGGTCTGGTTCGTCCCCATAAAAGATCGACACTCAAACGGGTGGTGTTTTTGAAGCACCCTCACATTTTGATGCTACAAGAAACTTTAGGTGTAGGTGATGTGGTGAAGGCTAGGATGGAAAGTTGGTTTCCTGGTTGGGCTTTTACAACTTTGGATGTTAGAGGCCGTTACAAGGGCCTAGCTATTGGATGGAATGAATGTACTGTAAAATCTCTTAATTTGTGGGGCATGGAATCAGTGTTGGGCTTGAGCTTTCAGGCATTGGATCTCCAGACCTCCTTTATTGTCTTCAATATTTACGGTCCTTATTTGAACATGATTCCTTTTTGGGAAGGACTTTTTAACAATCCCCTCCTTAGAGGAGAGTCAGTTATCTTGGG
>LPNX010224798.1:25812-42615 GCA_001517045.1 Pseudotsuga menziesii
TAAATTTTCTTTGGGGGAAGCTGAGGTATGGGGGCCTCATGCCCATGTTGACATGTTGACAGATTTTTTCACTCATAATTTGGTTGAGAGGAATTGGATTGATATTGGGCCTATCAAACTCAATCCCACTTGGAGAAACATTAGGTGTGGTGATGGGCGTGTTGCTAAGAGGTTGGACAGATTTTTGGTGGCTGAACAGGTGGTGGAAAAAATTCATAAACTCAGGTAGTGGGTTGGATATGGGGGTCTTTATGATCATCTACCTGTCTTTCTGGATCTCAAGAATGGACCCACTCAACCCCCAAGCCCTTTGAATTTTAATAAGACTTGGTTAAAAGATGAGTCTTTTGTACATCTAGATTTCTTTTAATACTAGAAGTCCGCTTTCAACAACCTTCCAATTTGCTAAAAACTTCAAAAGAATGAAAGGGGCTATCAAAGAGTGGTCTGTGGGGAAGAGACTTCAGGAGGACAGAGAATTGAAGCTTATTGAGGAGGATATCTCGTGGATTTTGGATGGGGATGGGGCTGGGATGTTGAAACAAAAGAATAAGGAGACTCTTATCAGAATTGAAGGAAGAAGGAATACATTGTTGCTTGAAAGGTAGGAGATTTGGAGACTGAAGAGTAGAGCTATTTGGCTTGAATGTGGAGATGATAATACAATTTTTTTCCATGCATATGCTAGAGGGAGAAAGGCTACTAACACCATCCGGATCCTGATGGATGAACATGGTGCTGCTCAAACTACCTTTGATGAAAAGGCTAGAATTGGGGTCGCACATTTCAAAAACCTCTTCAAGGCCCCTCCTCAGGAAACTATTGCAGAAGTCATTAGGGTTGCTCAAATGTTCCCCAGGTGTGTGGCGGAGGAAGACAATCTCTCTCTTGTGGAGGAATTTATTGAGGAGGAGCTTAAGGTAGCATTCTATAGTTTTCATAAGGATAAAAGTCCGAGTCCGGATAGGTGGACTGTTGAATTTTTTCTGGGTCTGTATGATCTCATAGGCGGGGACCTATTGAAAGTTTTGGAGGACACCATATTCTTGGGGAGAAAACCTGCTAGTTTCAACTCAAATTTTATTGCATTAATCCCCAAAGTCGACACCCCCTCCTCACTGAACGATTTTAGACCCATCTCTCTCTGCAATTGCATCTATAAGGTGGTCTCTGAGGTAATTGCTCGAAGATTCAAGGACGTCATGTCCAAACATATTACTGAAGAACAATTTGGGTTGTTTGAAGGGAGACATATCCATGAAGCCATTGGGGTGGCACAAGAGGGGTTGCACAGTATAAAGACTAAAAATATTAAAGGGGCTATCCTAAAATTGATTTGTCTAAAGCCTATGATAAGGTTTATTGGTTATACATTCGTATGCTGCTGACTCATCTTGGATTTGGTATTGGTTTTATCATATGGATCATGAGTTGCATCACCACTGTATCTTTTTCTGTTTTGATCAATGTGGCAACATCCCCTTTTTTCCATGCTAAGATGGTGCTATGACAAGGTTGTTCGTTATCACCTTTACTCTTCCTGCTGGTGGCTGAAGGACTAAGAAGGGCATTAAGGGAAGCTAAAAGTAATGGTTCTCTCAAGGGCATTCAAATCTCCCTGCACCTGTCGATAACACTTTTTCTATTCGTGGATGATGTCCCCATTTTTTGCATGAGTATGGTGAGGGACATAAACAATATCAACAAAATTTTGTCCCTGTTCTCCAAATCCATTGGGATGGATATTAACTAGAGAAAATCTACTCTGACCACTCACTTGTTGTCCGTGGAAGAAAATCGAGAATTCGATATGATTTTTCCTTTCAATATGGATGATATTGATGTGGGTCTGAAATACCTATGTTTTTGTCTGAAACCTAATGATTACCACAAACAGGATTGGAACTGGCTTATTGAAAAGTTGGAAAAGTGACTGAAGCAATGGAGTCATAAGTGGCTATCACATGCAGGTAGACTATTTTTTGTGAAAACAGTGTTGGAATCTATTCATGTATATTGGATGTCACTTGCTTGGATCCCCATAGGTAATTTACAAACAACAAGGAGAACCTATTTCAGGTTCATGTGGAGTGGAAAACAAGAAACTCATGTGACCCCATGGGTGTGTTGGGAAAATATTGCGGTACCTAAGGGTTTGGGAGGCTGGGGCCTCAAGAATATTTTTCTGTTTGCGAAGGCCCTTGCAGCCAAGGGAGGTTGGAGATTGATTAAATCACAAATTCTTTGGACACATGTCATGATTAAAAAATATTTAGCTCCTAATTGGGTTGAAGATTGGATAAGGAACCCTAGGAAATCACATGTCGTAGGTTCAGTGATTTGGAAAGCTGTGGTAAAATATTTCAATGTCATAGAATCTAAACTTTCCTGGGATGTGGGGGATGGAAAGAATTTTCGGATTAGGGTGGATCCTTGGGTTGGAAGCACACTACAGCATATACCTCCTGCTCAAACAGTGGACGCTCTTACACAAAGAGATATTATTTTCCTTTATCAACTTGCAAATCCCGTTTAGGGGAATTTATGGTTTCAGTCTTGGAGTTTGGCTTCTTCTTTTGGCCTAAATGATCTTGATGAAGGGCAGCTGGAACACTATATTGGGGAACTGAACAGTGCACTCATACAGTTAATGGATAGGGTGGATGAGCTAGTTTGGGATGTAGACCCCCATGGCTACTACACTCCCAAAGGTGGTTACTTAAAACTAAGTGTCAATGGTCTACTCAGGGATCTGGTCTGGTGGTGGAAAAAACTGTGGAAGATTAATATCCAACCAAAAACTAGGATCTTCTCGTGGTGTGTTCTAGAGAACAAGGTTCCTACCTGCTACTACCTTCAGAAAAGATGTTTCCAAGGGCCTGGATTGTGCATGTTGTGCAAGGAAGAGGGAGAGACGATATCGCATCTTTTTCTGTAGTGTGCCTTTGTCAAATCCATGTGGGATGAATGCATGGAGACACTGGGGGTGTCTTTCTTATGGGAGGATCACACTATTTTACAAGCTTGGGAAAATTGGAGGGTGGGGGATGATATGTAATTATTGGTTGCTTTTCCTTTGCTGGTGATTTGGGGTGTTTGGTTGGAGAGAAATAACCTTTAATTAACGATAAATCTTGTACTCCTGTAATTACTGCTAGAATTTCTTGTGTTTTTATGAATGCCTTCCCTTTGTAGATCAGATCTACCGGACAGAGGGAGGCTTTGGAAGTTGAGCTGGACAAATCGGTACCTTGGGGTTTTCTTTGACGGAGCCACACAGAATAATGTTTATGGGGGTGGGGCAATTATTTATTTGCCTGATAGACATTTCTATGAACTGGTAGCAGGTTTAGGGGAAGGAAAAAATAACTATGCTAAAATCATGAGCCTCAAACTCCTCCTAGTCTTTGCAGCAGAGAAAGGCTGTAGAACTATAAATTTTATGGGTGACTCTATGAATGTTATTAACTAGATTAATGGGACTAAAAAATGAAGGAATATTAGACTTGCCAATATCCTTCTGTCTGCTAGAGAGGCACTAAACTCTTTTGTTGCCTACTCTTGCCGACACATTTATAGGGAAAACAACAAGGAAGCGGACATTGCCTTGAAGGAGGGTTTGTAGATGGCCATGGATCATTGGAAGATCAAGGAACACCGAGCGGGCATTATCCAAGAGTACTACCACATACCATTCATAGAATGATCTGTCTATTCATACTATTGCAGTTTTTTGTTTCCTCGGATACTTTATATGAACATATTAGGTTTATATGGTTTATATTTTGAGCACTATAGGGCTGCCACTACACAGTCTGTTGATTCAACTTACCATTTTTATGGGTACTGTTTTGTTTTTTGTCATGAGCATGGCAAGCATATCTACTAGAAGAAATGTAATGTGGATCTATATATGAACATTCACTGTCTGGATCCTAGAAGATCCCTTTTTTAAACCCAAGCTTTCAGCTAAAACTTGAAATACACTTTTATGTGTATCTACAGAATGTAATTTTGTTTGAAGAAATAAAATTATGTTTTTTTTCCAAGGAAAAAAATTTAATTATTGTATTATAAATATTTAAATAATATTTTATTGAATAATATTATTTTATATTTAAATAATATTTTATTTAAATTATAAATGTTTTTTTTCCATGAAAAGGTCCCAAGGAGTAAGGCGGGAAAGTAATCAAAACGAGATCATAAAATCAATAAAGCTCCCTTACATCCAAGGGACAACGAAAAAATAGCCAACATACTGAGAAGGAAACAAATAAGGGTCGCCTTCTCACCTCTCTACATGCTGCGTGGTATCTTAGAACATGCAAAAGATCAAGCGGACCCTAAGAAGAATAAAGGTGTGTACTCGATCCCGTGTGACTGCGGCAAGGTGTATATTGGAGAAATTGGTCGCTTTGTACTAACTAGACTAAACGAATATAACACGGACATCATTCATGGACGGACACATAATTCCGCTCTAGAAGAACACTCCATAACCTCCAAACACCACATTCTCATGGAAGAATCCAAAGTCATTGCCAGCATTGACCATTACACAAGAAGACAAGTAAGAGAAGCGATTGAAATTGAGAAACAACCTCTCAATATTAATTGGGATGATGGATGGAAGCTCAGCAGGACGTGGCCCCCTATCATTAACCAAATCAAAAAATAAAACTACGACATCTTAATAGTGTTTCTTAAGGCCGACATAATTTAATAATTAAGCTAAGTTAGATTATTAATATGGAAACATATCGAAAGATTAACTTGGGAAACTTGATGGTATCTCGTGAAGATGGGTTGACCTACCCAGCCGGAAACATCGAGAATTTTACTTTTTTACACGGGGTTTCCTTTTGTTAAAAAAACATGACCCATGAAAGCAAAAATGAAAATATATGATAATATTTTATTATTATTTTTAATATAATAATTTAATAAAATAGCATATTCCTATAATAGTATAATATAATTGAATTATTAATATTAAAACTAATTTATTAAAATATAAAAATATAATAAAATGGAATTATTAATTAATTAATTATTATATTGTTAATTAATTAAATAATATCATTTCATTAAGGTTATTTTATTAAATGATACCATTATTGAATTAAGTACCATATTAAATTTATTAATATTAATATTCTAACTAGAAAAACTAAAGATAATGACAATGTTTCTTTATATGAGTGGAATTCCTATCTTAAAAAGCTTCATGAATCCCCGAATGTCATAGACAACTTTGAAACCCTGCTCACAATGGTAGAAGTTTTCTCATTAGAAGACATAGATTTTGGGGTTAAGCGTCTGGCAAATGGAAACTCTAAGGACATTGAAGGTTACCAGGTAGAAATCTTAAAAATTGGAGGTCATGTCTTCATCCCTCACATCCACAAGATATTCAATCAAGCAGTCAAGCAAGGGTTCCCTAAACTTTGGACTCATAGCCTCATTATCCCTATTTTTAAAAGTGGGCATACAAATAACCCCTCTAATTGTCGGAAAATTATGATTAGACCCCTCTTAGCCAAGTTATATGGTATTATTTTAGAAAAGAAGATCAACAGATGGCTTGAAAGTGAAGGTAAGCGGGCTAAAGGCCAAGCTGGTTTTAGAAGGAAACACTCAACAACGGACCACCTCGTTACGCTTAATATCATTGTGGAGGAGTGTTGTAATGATAAATCCAATCTCTTTTGTTTCTTTGTAGACTTTACAAAGGCTTTCGATACGGTACCTAGAAATAACCTATGGAATAACTTAGAAGAGCTTAAGGTTCCTTTCGAGTTGAGAGATGTCGTAATAAGGCCATACGAGAATGTAATCACCAAGTTTAATAGCAACGAGGGGTGGTCGAGAGATATTAAGTGTAATATCGGAGTTAAACAAGGTTTCCCCCTCTCCCCTACCCTATTTGGAATTTGCATCGATAAGCTAGAAGGTTGTTTAGAAGAAGCAGGTTGTGTTGTCACGTTCTTAGCTAGAATAGTCATCATCCTTCTTCTCTATGCTGACAATATTGTTCTTCTGGCAAGGTGTCCATCTGATCTTGATAAGCACCTATGAATTCTTAAGGATTTATGCTCTACCATGGGTATGACTGTAAACACTGACAAAACAAAAGTTATGATTATCAAATCCAAGAATGACACTTACACTAATTTTGTGTATGCCAATAGCAACTTGGAGGAAGTGTCTTCTTACAAATACCTAGGAATTGATATTCATCACAAGCTCAACTGGAACTATAGCATTGAGAAAAGGATTAATGGAGGGTGGAAAGCTTACTTTGGTCTCGAAAATAATTGTAAAGAAGCAAACCTTGTGATGTGGGATAAAAATAAGTTCCTCTTTGAAAGTTTAGTCACTCCTATTATCTTGTATGGATGTGAGGTTTGGGGTTGCAACATCTCTAGAGAATCTTGGAGAAAGATTAAGCAAATACATAATCATTTTATAACGTATAACATAAAAATTAAAAGCAATACACCATATCCTATTCTCCTTATAGAAGTGGGTCTTTCCCCTATCGAGAGCCTAGCTATGACTAGGTTCATGTTATACAAGCACAAAACCAATAACATGGGAGACCATAAAATTCCTAAGCTATCTTATAATTCCAGCCAAAACCACCTTAGACTCAAGCAAGATTAGTATAAAGATACCAGGGTCTAGTTAAACCACTGGGAGATCGACGAAAATATTACATTGCAAAATATTAATAACATTAAAAATATTGTTACTTCTAAGTTTAAAGAGAAACTATGGTGTGAGAAATATTTAGAGGCTAAAATAAAATTAAGAAATTATAAGGAGGTCATCAACCCTACACTAGAAGATCAAAAGTATCTCTCTATTTTAATGAGTTCAAACAGAAAAACTAATATAGCCAAGATAAGAACGAACTCTCATGAGCTCCATAGTGAAACAGGTCGTTGGACAATTCCTAAAATAACATGGGTGGAAAGGATCTGTCATCTCTGTGAGAATATGAACATTGAAGATGAAAATCATTTCCTCTTAGAGTGCGTTGCGTACACCCACATTAGATCTCAGTTTCATAATATTTGTTGCAGCATCGACCTTCCTAGCCTTTTAATTTGTCAAAATTATAGTGAGCTCGGGACGCTTCTCACCAAGCTCTTTGAGCATAGGAATACAATTTTAAAACAAGCTAATTAATTGGTTTCTTTAGGTCCGATAGACCAAAGCTTGGTCTTAGTGGACGTTAACCATCATCATCATCATCATCATCATATTAATATTTTATTAACATAATCGTTAACAAAAAAATATAGCTTTGTTAACAATATATTATGTTGTAATACTTCATTTTTTAATACCCATATCTATCATCAACACATTAATTTTATAATAATAAATTTAATTCTTAAGATCTTTATGTATCATGATATAAAAAATTTCATACATATATATATATATTCCTGAAGAAAAAAACTGATTGTATTAATTAAAAACTACATACAAAATGGTATGTATTGTTCTTGCTTTACGCATATTTACAACTTGTTGTCACATAATTGCTGATGTAATTTACTTCTCTTTTGCATGTCATCCTAAGAAAAGCCATGACTAGTCAAAAAGACTATCATAAAGTTTGTCTTTGAAAAAAAAAGCACCAATTTGAGGCAAAAACTGGAAAGAGTTGTTTGCCGTCCTCTGAGCGAATTGAAGACAGAAAAAAAAAAAGACGAGTCCAGCATGTCTTATGAAAGCTGCTACAGTTTGCTTTAAGACTGTCCAAACATATTCTTGTAGCAGGGATTTAGTGAGGAAAAATAAGAAAAGGCCTATGGGGGTACTCCTTGGCCTTTGTGTCCTTTATCTCCATGATTTTCCAATACCCCCATTGCAGGTTCAATCCCACCTTTGGGAGTTTGTCCGCGTCCATATTCCATTCCCTGTAGACATGTTTGAACGAGATTGATTCAAAGTTTGAGAGAGTCCTATTTACCTCTTCATAGAGAGTGTCTAGTGAATAATTTTTTCATCTCTGAGTCTTATTTATCCAATTTATAACAACCATTGAATCACCAAAAACTTGAAGCTTTTTGCAATTTCTTTCAATTGCAAAACAAAGGAGAAGTTTCAAGGTCATAAGCTCAGCATAGTTGTTTGTACCGGATCCTAGCCCCATGGATATTTGGAAATGGTGGTTTGTATTCAGAAATAAGGTGGCTCCTCCCCCGCATGTCAAGTTTTGAGAAGCACCATCAAAAAAGGCCCAAGGGATGTTTTTATCCAACTATTCAAGAGCAATGATTCTTGGAGAGGGGATGTTCTTTGCTTGAGGAAAATAAGAAAGGATGTCTAGACCCTTTCTTGCTACTTCTTCTGGAGAGGTGGATTTTTCGAGGAAAATGACCCTGTTTATGGTCAGCCATATTCCCGAGATGTGGATGAGTGGAAGGGCTCTAAGCTGGGTAGTTTGAGGAGATGAGGACCATTCCTTCCATGCCTCTTCCACTGTGTTTCCTTTCCAGTTGAAGGTGGAGGAGGTAAAGGATTTGGAGTGCTCCCATACCTGTTTGGAAAAAGTACAGCTTAGGAAAACGTGGTTTGTGTTTTCCTCATCATCCTTGCATAAGATGCACCACCCAAGCCCTGCTATCTGTCTTTTTTATAGATGATCCCATGTAGGGATTTTGTTTCCAAGAGTGCACCAAGTGAATATTTTTTCCTTTAAATGGAATTTAAGCTTCCATATACCTTTCTGCCACCATTTTTTATTTTCCTGGAAGTGTTGTAAACAAATTTGTTGATATCCGAGCTTTGGGGTGTATTTCCCATGTTGTGCTTTTTCCCAAATCAACTCATCTTCTATGTTCGTTATCCGAGTGTGAGATCCCTTGCAGAGCTAGGGTGTACTGATCCCACTGCCTAGCCCAGTGGTCTGGTAGCTCTAGATCCTGACTCTTCTTCCAACCTTGATGCCAGATGTTGGTTGAGATAGGGTCTGCTATTTGATTCAAGTGGAAGCACCCCTTCTGATGGATTAGTTGAATTAATTATTGAGGTAGTATGTGGTTCTGAGAGCAGCCTGACCACGGGTCCGCTCCTAATCTTACTTTTGTGCCATTTCCTACCTTCAAGACCAGACCTTTTGAGATGAGTGGGAAGGCTTTGCATAAGGATTTCTAGATGATGGATCCATTTGGAGGTTTTTTGGTTCTCATATCCCTGATCCAATCCAGAATGGGAGTTGGTGAAATGTATTTGTGGATGATGACTTCAGTCCATAGGCTCTAAGTTGAGATGAGTCTCCAGCCTATTTTTGTTGCCAAGGATTTTGCAAAGAAAAAAGTGTTTTTGATGCCCCAGCCTCCCATTGATTTGGGTCTTGCAATTTGGTCCCCCTTAACCCAGGGGAGAACCTTTTGGTCTTTTCTCCCTGACCATAGGAAAGTGGTGCAGATTCTTCGAGATTTGATCAGAATTGATTTGGGAATCCATGCCAATGCCATCCAGTAGACTGGAATTGCTTCTAATACTGATTTTATCAGTACTAACCTGTCGGCTCTTGAGAGCCATCTATTGCACCAGTTGTTGATTCTGGATTCCAATTTAGCAAGCAGCTAGTTCCAATCCTCTTTTTTATAGCAATTTGGTTTGAGTCTAAATTCGAGGTATTTTATTCCATCATCCAAGGAGAACTGTTGATAAGGGAATAGCTCCTGAAAGGATCTCTGAATTTCCTCCTCCAAGTTTCTTGCTGTAAGTGAGGACCTCTGAAGATTTATTTGCATTCATGTGGCTTTGCAAAACAAGATTAGGATTTCTGAGAGTCTTTCTGCTTCTCTTATTGAGTCATTACAAAAAATAAGGATGTCATCCACAAATAATAAATGTGTTATGTTCAAGTTTGTGGTAATTCTGATCCTTCAAACAGTCCTCTTCTTTTTGCTCCTAGAATAGCTCTACTTAAACCTTCCACAACTAGTAAGAAGAGCAGAGGGGATAGGCGACAACCCTGTCTTAATCCTCGCTCAGCATGGAAAAAATGGGATGCTGCTCCATTGATGAGGACTACAAAGGAGGCAGTTGTGATGCAAGCAAAAATCCATTTTATGAAAGAGTAGTTGAACCCCAGATGAGTGAGGAGTAGCATGAGATAGATCCAGCTTACTCTGTCAAAAGCCTTGGAGAGGTCAATTTTTAGGATCGCCCCTTTTCTTTTTTTTCTTTTTTTTGTGCTGTGAAGACCCTCCTGGGAAACCCCTATGGCTTCATGAATTTGACGATCCTCCAAAAACCCAAACTGTTCCTTGGAAATGAGTTTTGAAAGAACCTTTCGAAATCTTTGCGCAATTATCTTGGTGACCAGCTTATAAGTTATGTTTCACAGTGATATTGGCCTGTAGTACTCTAGACTTTCTGGTTTGTCCTTTTTTGGGATTAGGGTTAGAAAAGTTGAGTTCAGGGGGAGGTGGAGGACACCATTAATTCTTGTTTCCTCTACCAGCTGTAATAGGTATGGACCAATGGTGTCATACCCAGCTAGAAAGAATTCTACTGTCCACCCATCATGCCCTGGGATTTTGTCTTTTTGAAAGTTGAGTAGATTTGCTTTTACCTCCTCCTCTGAAACTTCTTCCATTAGCTCCAGATTATCTTCCTCGTTGATGCTTCCTCGGAAGCACTGAGATATTCAGATTACTTCAGCTATGGTTGCTTGTTTGTCTTCTTTGAAAATGTTTTCAAAATAGTTCTTCCATGTTTCTGCTAGGTCTTCAAAGGTGTTTATTGTCTTATTGTTTTCTTTTTTTAACTCCCAGATTGTATTTTTTTGCTTCCTGCCTTTTGCAAATGCCTAGAATAATTTTGTATTATCGTCTCCGCATTCCATCCAAATTGCTCTACTTTTTAGTCTCAAGACCTCCTATCTTTCCATTAGGATTTTGGTCCTGGAGGCTTCCAAGGAATAGAGTTTATCTCTGTCCTCTTGTGTGAGGAAACCCCCTCCCTCTTTGTTTTGGAGCTCTTTCAAATCCTCCTCAATTTGGATGATTGCCTGATCGCCCTGATTCTTCTTATTTGCAACCCACTCCTTGAGTAGTTTTTTTATTCGAAGTAGGTTTTGAGAGAAATGAATGGCAGCCCTTGTGCCATTTCCTGCTTGATAAGGTAGCCAATTTGATTGAATGAGTTGAATTACCTCTTCATTTTTGAGCCATGCAGAACAGAGCTTGAAAGGACTTGTCGATTTTTTTGGTTGTTTCCAGATTTCCAGACACATAGGTAGGTGGTCCGAGTCTGCTCCTGAATCCACCCATTGTTTGAACATAAAATCTTCCTCCTAAAGGTCTTCTAATAACAGAAATCTGTCAAGTCTCTTTGCTATTCTTTCTTCTCCCACTCGTCTGTTTGACCAGGTTGGTTTTAGAATCTGCAGATATAGGTCTACCAGTTTTGAGTCCATCAGGAGGTTGCTGAAATAAGGGGCTAAAGGATTTGTTCGTGCTTTTGGCCCCCAGATTTCATGAGCTCCTAATGTGAAATTGAGATCCCCACCGATGATCAATTTTCTTTCTTTAATAAACCCATATTTTCTGAAAGAGTCCCAGAATTCTGATCTGTTAGAATAAGGCCCATAGATGTTAACAATTTTTAGAGTTACGTTTGTCTCCGCCCAACAGAGCTGGGCTCCTAGCCCGAAGGAGGATCCCCAAGAGTTTGTACATCAAATAACTGATTTTTTTCCAGCCAATTGCTAACCCTCCTCAGTGTCCAATAGCACTTTGTGTTGTGAATGAATAGAGTGGTAAAAGTGAGGATAACATATTTTCTACTTCCATCTCTGGTCCCGTGGTTTCTTGCAGAAGGATGACTTCTGGCGATTGGACCACAATCATCCTCTTTAGGGCAAGTTTTTTCGGGTACTTGCTAGACCCCTACAATTTAGAGAGAGAAATTTCATTTTGGAACCCCGTCTGGGGTTTGCACTACTCTAAGCGCCCCGAATAGGGTTTGTTGTCTTCCACTTGCCTTGTTCTGGGCCGCGGAGAGATGTGAAGGTCTTCCCCTTCCTCTGCCTTTGGAGGGGATATTAGGGTTTACCCCATGTCCTTTAGCAGGGACTCTTTGATTCATCGAGACTGGAATATCTCTTGATCGAAGTTGGAAGCGAATAGAAGTGGATAGGTTGGACGGATCAGGTTTTAAGAGGGGAGGGGAGACTGCCAAGTTGGTGGCCAAAGATGTTTGTCGAGGGGGAGCAAGGGAGCAGCTCTCGGTGGGGGTGGGACTGGTTGTGAGCAGAGAAAACAATTTTTTTTCCTCATTTAAAGATAAAACATTCTTGCTACCTGAAGAGGGGTTCATACCCGATGAGGATGACAAACTTGGTTGAAGCTCCGGTTGATGAAGAGGTCCCTCATCTGCTGTTGCAGCCATTTCCTCTGATTGTTCCAGCAGCTAATAAGTGGCTTTCGATGCACGATGTTCTTCTACCAAGCCTGGGTTCGATGCGGTGCCATTTGGACTTGAGTCCTCTATTCCTCTGGCCCATTTCTTCCTTCCTGACGATGATGGAACATAGTTTGGACAATTCTTAGCCAAGTGTCATGTTTCATGACATTTGTGAGCTCGAAAAGGGAGCCCTTCATAATCCAATAGTTGTTTCCTTATCTTAGTTTGCCAAATTAGGTTTAGATGATCCTGGAGACTTATTCTAATGTTTAGTGAGACCAAGATCCTTGCTACCTTCCTGATTTTTGTTTGTTGGTATGAGAGATCTGCCTCTATGAAGGTCCCCAACACCCGTTCGATATCACCGAGCAATGTCGGGTTCCAGAATTCCCAAGGTAAACCTGGAAGCCGAACCCAAACTGGAATTGTGTCGAGTCTTTCTATATCGGCGTCGAAAAGCGGCGACCACCTCTTCAGCTGGAAAGGGGTTTTCCCAAAGGTCTATACTTTCTTGAGGATGAATTTTGCATCCTCTCTACGGCTGAAATGGAAGCCAAACCAACCTTTTGCTAGCGAGGTGATTTCGGGGTCTTCCCCTTGGAAGCCCATCCAATTTTTTCTGACCCATTCTTCCATTTTCCCTTATGTAGGGTTTCTCCCTCTAATTTTCCCAACTAGGGCCATCCATTCCAGCTCTTGGGCTTCAGCCATTGAAACACTAACTCCGCAGATTAGGTTTACGATTCCTCTGGAAGGGTTTAAGCAGCGGTTTTTCGGCTTTTTGGAGCTTGGAAGAGTTTCGTCTGAGCTGCTATCAGAAAAAGTGCCTTCTCCTTCCAGGTTAGGGTTCTGCAGTGGTCTGTTCGGGGTTCCTTCCTGTGGCCCTACGGTCTTCCCTTCTTCTCCTGTGGATGTGAGCTACTCCAAGAATGATTCTAGCACCCAGTGCAAATCACCGTCCGACTGTAGAGAGCTTTGATGTCGCGTTGCTTGAAAGGAAACACTGTGGGTAATTACTGCATCGCAACCATGTAGAGTTGGGCCTGTGGAGAATAATGTGTACGGTGCTCCTCCTAGCAATGGGTTTAGAGGTCGAGCTATGTATTGCTCGAGCAACCCTTCCTTAGCGAAGGGTGGTGAGTCTAAAACCCTAGCACCATTTCCAGCTGGAAATTTCTCTAGGCTGTCCTGATCTGTTGTCGATGACAGGATTTCGATGATTTTCGGGGTCGAGAAAACATTTAGCCCCTACCATGGGTCCTCCGTGTAGTCCACCATGTCTTCTGCCGATAGACCTGCTCCTGGATCCATGCTGACTGTGACCGTTTCTCTACCCATTTGAAAAAACCGAAGAATGTCTTCTGCTCCTTTGATGTTGCCTGTCTAAGTTCGCCCTGTCCTTCATGGAGCCTCCATGGACTCCCGTCTATAACTCCCTCATGACCACGCACCGCAATTTCGAGTCCGACGCAAACCATCGGTTATATTAGTTATGATATTCGTGTATATATATAATAATAATAATAAAATTATATATATATAATTTTATTTTATTATTTATAACAATTTTAATTAATATACTATATTATTATATCTAAATAATAATGTTTTCAAGTACATTTTTTTAGGTTTTTTTCATATTATTTTATTTATATATAATTTTATTCATTATATAATTTTATTTAATTAAATTTTAATATTCTTTAATTTCTCTATCTGTAACATCCCTTAAAATTCAATTTTTTTTCTTCTATTTACCATGGTAACATTTAAATTACTAGGAAATAATTCCAAGATATATTATATTTCATGATTCCTCTCTCATAATAATAAAGGCTTTAATTCTAACTATAAGTATTATGTGTCTACATTAGTCTTTATTATTAACATGCTTATTTTTATGAATAAAATCGGATTTACGTCATGCATTTTGGTTGACACTACTTTGTGACAGTAACTGTCTTTAAAGACTATGTTGAAACTGTTTGTCGTTCTTCTTCAGTCTGGTTCTACTTGTGAGTTGTTAAAGGGTTGAGTCATTGTCTTACTTAGTCTTTACGAGTAATGCATGAACCTTCAATTCTTGTTGTGCAGGTGGATGATATCACCTTTTGAAACATGGCTTCTATTTGAAAAAAAATAATATAGCCAAGATAAGAATGAACTCTCATGAGCTACATAGTGAAACAAGTCGTTGGGTAGTTCCTAAAACACCATGGGTGGAAAAGATCTGCCATCTCTGTGAGAATATGAACATTGAAGATGAAAATCACTTGCTCTTAGAGTGCCCTGCGTACACCCATATTAGATCTCAGTTCCATAATCTTTGTTGCAATACTGACCTTCCTAGCCTTTTAACTCGTCAAAATTATAGTGAGCTCGAGACGCTTCTCTCCAAGCTCTTTAAGCATAGAAATACAATTTTAAAACAAACTAAATAATCGTTTCTTTAGGCCCGATAGACCAAAGTTTGGTCTCAAGAAACGTTAACCATCATCATCACTTACTTCTCGTCTACCTTACCATGCAAAGGTCCTAACTAAAACATGCAATAAACCAAAATATACCCTATGCCTTGTAATTTTTTTTCCACCTTGGATAAGGGACATCACAGGCATTATAATAAAAACTTACATTACCCTATGTAATGCGCTCCAAGGTAGGAAATACTATATACATTAATCTGGTTTTTAAATATGACTTAACTAGAAGTCCAACCCCTGGGACAATGTCGATAAAATTGAAAAGCAAAGGTTGCGACTTAAAGTCGTTCCCATGCAACCCATGTGAACGCATTGAATCCTCCAGATGGAGGGCAGAGAAAGTGGTACGAAACCCTAGGGTTTTTAATGTGTTAAAGGTTTTAATTGTCCTTGGGTTGATGTTACTTGCTTTTTCATCCTTGCATTTGTCTTCCGTTGCTCAACCTCGTCGTTCTGCTGTCTATTGTCAGCTGAGCTTATTCAGCATGTACGTTCATGTTGGATAAGCCATCTAGCGTGGGTCCCTACATGCTCAGTTGACAGAAAGTTTTAAAACTCTGCCCGCTCCCGGCAGCCCTGTCCGCCTCCGTCCTGCCAGCGCCGGTCCTGCTGCCACCGCGACCGCCGCTGGAGAACGTACCGAGTGCGGTCAATGGCGGGCCGTAATGAAGATCGGCGGGGCGGAGCTATCGCGTGCGGCGATCCAAGAAAAGGCCGAGTGCTATCACTGAATTTCTTTTGTAAGGCAATGTCATGCACGATGGTGAACTTAGATTAGAAGCATTGAATTTAGCAACTTCTCAAAGGATATATTCAACAGTTTGATGGGCCTAGGCTCTTAAACTATCTTTTTCATTATTTATCTTAAAAGTAAGATTAATAAAATAAATTATCTATATCAATTTATTAAATGATTTTAAATGAAACTAATATCCCTAATTACTTGATATCTATGAGAAGTGATATCGAATTAAATTTGTTCATGAAGAATTATGTATACATTGAAAGGTAGTATGTTTTATGAATTTAGTTTGACTAGGCTTCATTTGACTATATGCAAAGTGTTCAATTCTTAAGTTTACTTAGGCCAGGTTTGTTTGGTGGTTACAGGATTTATGTGGATTTAGAGTTATATTTACTTGACAAAATCTAAAGGATTTAACTTGATTTTAGAGTGTCGCAATTGTCCGTGCCGTAAGCTTAAGCTGGTATTGTTTAACAGTTTGCTTTTTTATTTTTGAGAATGGCATTAACAAATAGTTTTGAATATGACATTAACTGAGCATAAGTATGCACGCATTAATAGTATGGTAACAAGACAGATTTTGAGACATGCATTAGATAATCTCATGGGGCTTGTGAATCTAGTTTTTTTTGTGTTCATTTGAAATCAGAAAGATAACATAGATAGCATATACCGTAATCATTAAGCTTTTTTTTTTTCAGTCAAATCTCTAGTTGGACGAAATTGCATATCTATCCTTTCTAAACCATACAAAGTTCTGTATGTTCTCGGCATTGCAATATTCAAACGATGCACCTATAGTATAATTGATGAACCTTTAACGACTAATATGTCGCTGCAACAACAACAAAAAGAGAATGCCTCTTCGTGGCACAATTCCATCAACCATAGGAGGTTGCAAGAATACCATAGATGCAATACTGAATATTGTTTTAAAGTCCATTTTCTTGACAGTTTGATACAAAGTAGCTTAAAAATATTCAAGTTGAAAACTAAGTAAAGGTAGAGTACATGTAAATTAATTTTCTACTGTTCTTGTAAGTGAAAATCTTGGATGGTCATGTCTTGATGCACTCCAAAGGCCGTTGGATGACAGTTCTGAAGAAACGTAGGTGATTATTTATGTATGAG
>LPNX010224798.1:45453-85162 GCA_001517045.1 Pseudotsuga menziesii
CGAGTTTTGAAACTTTTCGTCAATTGAGGACGTAGGGACCCACGCCAAGTGGCTTATTCAACATGAACATACAAGCTGGATAAGCTCCGCGTAAACGAAAGGGAGGAGCCAACAGCCTTGGCCCTCAACCTCTACTGTTTAAGCTTGAACAATACGCCGATAAAGTTGTCAAACCTCGTTCTGGTTTTTGTTTGGGTGTCTGGTTTTTGTTTGGGTGACTCCGGTTGAAGTTTTCAAACGTCGAGGAGGTGAGTATTTTAAATGCACTTTAAAGAAAATTCCCTCTTACACAGAGTCTATATAAACAAAAAAAATGTTATTTAACTTGCGGATTGAATGTATGAGCATGTGATTTCCCAATTTGCTTTCTGCGACAGGGGATCTTGGAAAGGCTGGCCGCATAAGATCTTGCATCGGGTAAGACCATGGCTTCATCCTTTAAGGGCTCTACAGAAGAAACACTTAATGTCTTTGTAGTGTATTCATCCTTATAACGTTAGGGTTTTATCCCTATGACTTCGTTTGATGTGAAAGTGTTAATGCATGGATTTTTCCGAACTCTGTGGAGTCTTTTGACTATTCCACGTACCTCTGGTTTCAATGTTGTTGGTTGTTTTGGTAATGTACCGGTTTATCTTTGTAAGATCCTATGAAGGTTATTAAATTTTTAATACTGTAATGCTATTCGATTTCATAAATGCACCAAGTTAGGTTAGTAGTGGCGTTTTGTCATTTATACAGTTTTTGTGGAAGTTTAAAAAAAACGATATAAGGCCGTGAGCCCTTTACTGTCACGACGGATTTGGAGACAGTCCGTAAGGCCATTGTCGGGATTATCTAGCTCTTCTTGAATCCCGTAGTTTGTTTTTGATATCTAAAAGATCCATGAGGACTTGAATGTCTATAAATATGTCATAGTATTGTAGATTCGTTTTGTAAACTACCTAGTTGATTATTAGCTTGTGTAATGTACATATTATGTATTTTACAATATGGCTGATAGTTTCATACTATTGTTTTGTTGGAAAGCGAGAGTCGTGAGGCCTTTATAAATTCTGCTAGCAATTTTGTGGAGTTTAAATGTAGATGAAGTCTGCAGTTCAAATCTTTTACGCTATTGTAGCTGCGATATTATTTCCTTTGTTTATACTCACCCTTGACAAGGGGCACGAAGCCACTGTCTGTAGAACCACAATTCTGAATTTACAGCAAAAGAAATTAAGCCTTAAGGTTGTTTTCCTTCTGTGAGATTTGCTGCAAAAAACAACATCAATTCGGCCTATAGCTTGTAATCCAGTGCTTTCGCCTGTCGATTATCTCTATTTGGTGTTTTCCTATATTGAATATAAATTGTCTAGGGTCTGGTTGTAATGCATTTAATCAAGAAAATCTCTATGAAAAAACTAGCTCGGTTATTATCAAAATCCAGTTTTGAAATTTCTATATTATAAACTTATCATCTGAAACCCTAGATAATTTATAGAGCAAATGTAGAGCTCTGTTCTTAAATCTAGTTATTAGTCTACTGTAATACTATATATACATATATAGTTCTTTGTAAAACCTATATTATGGAAAATTCTTTGTAACAACTATGAACATTATATTCCTTCTTTAATAGTTCCCATAAGTGGTTTTCAAAGATCTTTACTGAGATAATTAATATTTCAAGAAATGCTAAGAACTCGAAATATATCGTTTAAATCTAACACTAATTTAACAGATAAATTTATATTAGTTTTTCAGATTTTTTTTTGTACATGTATTATAGGATTTGTAGCTAAATATCATATTAGTAAGTACATTTCAGATAGGAAATACATATAAGAAATAAACAGAATGCAACCTCTCTAACAGCTTCCAGATCTAGTGTACATAGCATATCCAATTATTCTAGTTTAAGTTATTGAGCACATCCGAAACAAAGGTACATATTCAGAATTTAATAACAATTGAACTTGGATAATATGCGGGGACAACCACCTAGAGGAGACTATTCCACCCAACCTTCTCCTAAAACAGTCAAGTTTACTTGCTTAAGACCCTCGAGCCTATTCACTGAACCACTAGGACAAAGATCTCTGCCACACAACAACTTACTGCAATTTAGCACTCAGTAGCAGTAGACTTATCCGAGCAAATCACTTTAGCTATCCCTTCATCAAATTCCTTGTGTGCCTGACTTTTCAATTTGCAACAGTCACAAGGTTCATTCTCTTCATTAAGGTTCATTCTCTTCATAAAATAGAATGAGTAGTGAGCCTCTTGCTCAATTTGATGCTTTATATAAGATTGCCTAGGTCTTTAGGTCAGTTCCAGAATTAAATGAGCCACCAACTTAGTTCCCCCTCTCAAGGAACATGACCACTTTTTTTTAGGGATTATGCTCCTACAACAGCTAGAAAGTGAAATGATAGTGCTCCCACTTGTCAACCAACCTTCTACAACTGCTCCTAGTGGGTCAGTGAACACTTATTTAATAGTCTCCTTTGATAGGCCTCTCCTTTATTTAATTATTAAAATAAAAAATTCTTCAATTACAATCATCCTTCCCTCTTGGTCATAAACTTTACAAAAAATTTAACATAATGTTTAACTCAAATAAATAATAAATATTTATTTTTTAGTTCTCGATATGTTACATTATCTACAAACAATATAATAAATTAATAAGTAACATATTATAATACAATACCATAATTAAATATTATTATTCCAATTAAATGAAATTTTTTTATTTTTTTATTACTTTAATAATAATATTTTAATTAAACACTATATTTAATTATTATTTAACTAACTATTATTATCTAAAATATAATAATATATTATAATAAATAAGTGGAATGTATCATAATATTAATATATGATAATTTAGATTTATATCTAATATTACTAAATTAATATGGTTTATTAATTGTAATATAACAAGAGCCACGTCCCTGACGTTGCCACATGCCATTGTGACAACTATGATGTTCAATTGTTTCGAGGATGCAATAAATGCATTAACAAACATGAAAAAACAAATAGTAACAATTGTTTTTGAAGGAACATGTTTTTATGACTTTATACTTTTTTGAAAATCAAGTATTTTTTTCATACTTTGGTTGAAATTCAAGAATTGTAGTATCTAAAAGTTTTACCGCATTGATATGAAGGCCTCATAACTAAAAAAATCATTTCGTGAAAGTGTTGATCATATATATGAAAGAAAATTTGCATTTTCTTTGTATACATCAAGACAAAATCGTAATTAAAGTTGCATACTCACAATAAGCCACATAAAATATGGATAATTGGAATACACAATGAGACAATAGTTATAGTAACGAATACCATACAATATTTATAGTGACTAAGACCATCTGCATAGATTAGGAAATCATAATAATGGTCCTCCGTGCCTGCGAACCGGTTGAGTTCCAAGGGGAGAAAATATACTTGAAGTAACTTTGAAATCAATTCTATTAGGAGTGAATTTTGGGATCCTATTATGAGATGCGAGGAAACACTATATTTAAACCAAGCCAATACATAAGTTCCACTTTTTCATTAGTGACTGAGATATACACTCCATATTTATCCTTGAAGTAATGTGGGGCTAAAAATGATGTTTCTTGATCCACAAATATGGGTGCTCCTCATCTCTATAGAAACGTTTCCCTTATTTATCTAAGATGTAGTGTGAGCTTCTTAATTAATCACATGAATGTGATGTGAGCAAAGAAACCAATAATGTTAAATGTTTTTCTCAACAACAGATGAAGATGATGTTATAGTTTGTTTCTACCGGTGGACACCTGTGAATGCACAAATATACGCTAGCAGATTGGGTTAAACATAATTGTGTTGTAGTTGTGTTTAATGAATGCAAGATTGCCATCCCAAATGACGTGTTTTTGGTGATTGTACATGCGTAGGAGGTACAAACAATAGTTTTGTTCAATCCAAAGAACTAGGAACATTTTTCCAAGTTGAATGAGAGTTGAGATGATTGGTAGACCTTCCATACATGTAATAGGTCTCATGAGGACCAACACTGTAATCAAAACGTATATAAAGCAAAATCAAGGTGATGATTCATTTCAGCTGAGGGGGGATATGGAAAATGATGAGTGGAAGAAAGGGGCATAACCATTCCACTTATAAGTGGAAAATAATCAAATTTAACCATTTTAATTATGCTAAAAGAATTGTCAATTCATACCTAAGTTAAATTATAGGTATAGTTCCCTGGATACAGATAACAAGTATATGAAGCATGGGTAAAAACACTATAGGATTAAAAGAGGGACAACTATATGAAAATCTTATTGCTTGAGGGAAATATCCACAGGAAGCTAGAGATGTTGTCTCCCTACTTAAGAAGATAAAGGATAAATATAGACCCTAAAGATCGCTTCCATGTTGCATCACAATTTCCCTTGGTCTAGTAGATGTTGGAAGAGAGGCATAAATTGACAAACAAAGTTAATTTATTGATTGGTTGGTGTAGTGTTATGATATATTTGTGACAACATCTTCCCCCTACTAAGGTGTAGAGCACCTAACTATTCTAAATGCAGTTAAAAAATATACACTAATAATATTATTATGAGATGTCTAGAAAAAAAGTAAATCAATCTAATTGAATTGTCTTACATACTATTAAATGATCGAAAATCGTTTAATGCACATATCCTTTGGAAACCATACACTCCTCAAGTATGGAAATGATAAAAAAGTAACTCGGTTGATAAATTGATAAAAGAGAAACTCGTTCATAAATAGCAAATATATTTTTGGTGTGGTTGTATTTATATCTTGATTTTAAATAAATAGCAGATATAATTTTTTTCCAAAAAATTACGAGTCCATAAAACTTTCTCTTTTCTAGATAGCCAGAAATGCGAGTCTCCATAAAACTTTATCTCTAAATAGCTAAAGAGACACGATGCATTTCTTTTGAAAACTTTCAAAAAGCAAACGCCAATGATTGCTTTAAATTCCTTGAAAATGTTTTAAAAATATGATCGAGATATTACTAAATGCAAAATCTTGAAATTGCAGTATTATAATGCACACACCCAACACTTAATGACTTGGATTCGAGGGATAAATGACTTGGATTCGAGGGATATACACCAAACCAAAAATAATAATAAATAATAATAATAATAATAATAATAAAAATGCATATAAACATTATAAAAGTTATGTATAATCTAATATAACAAGTATAATTTAAGATAACAAGCACATATCATAATTATTTTCTCTAATCACGTTGCAAAAATAATATTTTCCATGAACACATTACATTTGATAGATGAGTTTAGACGATATTTTCTTTATGGCAGTCGAGCAATGGACAGTGTTGGTAACATTTCGATACCTCTCCAATGAACAGGGAATACAATTAAAACTTGACATAGAAATGTAAGATCTTGAGTTGACATAAATTGTATTTAGAAAAGGAAATTTGTAGATGTAGTTATTTTATTTTCTTCCTTTATAGTTCTAAATTAAAACTGTGATGATGATTTTGCGGGGAACATTGGCTTTATTTCCAATATTATGAAGGCGTAAGAATTAGATAGACATGTATGCTCTTGGATGAGAAAAGATAAAGTAGAATTAAAGACAAAATATTTTTAAAACATCTATGTACAAGCTGGATTGAGAGATTATATAGATACTTATGATATGTTAAATCATCATCCCTGCCTTTAGGATATTTAGCCATGGTTACCACTCGGCAAGTAACAGCCTCCTTGGTACTTTATCTGCGAAAACATATCATCAATTGAACTAGCAGTGACCTTGTCGGTAAACTATTGAAATCCAGGCCTTCTAGGTCTGAATTCGATGGAGGAGGTTTTAGATTGTTCATCGTGGAGCGATCTAGTTTGTCCTGCAAAACTTGTCCATCGTTGTAGTCGACGTCGCATTCCATTCTCATGACTTGAGAAATCCGCCCACTCGAAGGAAGGGTGTTAGGAGGCCTTGGATGCAATGGTTTTGGTGCATTTTGCAACGAGATCTTGGCGTTTGAAGTGATTCTGAGTACTGAAGTAGTATCTGTTTGTTTCCTGGATTCATTGCACTAGAGTGAAGAATTATTCAAATATGTTGACGTCTCTATCCACATAGGGCCTCTTCGGAATATGATTGAGGTAATCAGTCTCTTCCTTAGCCTCCTCTCTGTTCCTATTCCAAGGTGATGATAATTCTAGAGAGCGCTTTGTTGATATTTTCTTGGACTCCTTCATTTGGAGTGGTGTATGGGATTCGATCTTGGTACCTACGAATAGAGATAATCTCACCAACCTTATCTTATCCTCGTCTATGTAGACAAAATGTAACAAATTCCTTTCCTTTCTTCTCAGGGTTTATGAAATAAAACCAGGACGTGATGCTTTTGATCAGAACAAAACCACTACAACATGTTCAACTGTTCATTATAGCAAGAAAAGGGGCATCTCATAAAGATGGAAGCATCTTTGTCCTTCAAGAAAACCAGTGGCCCGGCCCTTTACTATGACTATCACCGCTAAAATATGGTGACAGGTCACTAAAGTTGGAGTCAGGTTTGAGAAAAGGAGAATGGTAGGCTAGTCATCGACTCACCACCAGTGGCCAAATACGACTGCCACCTTGTCCCCACATAGGTTTGTGGACTAAAGTTGAGATCCATAAGCCAGAATAACAGATATGGAAGCGTAATTGATACTAGAATGCATTTGGGTATTTGTAAGCAATTTTAAAGGTTTTATATTCTCAAAATTCCAATCCATATAAATGTACTCACTATAACACCAAGTAATACAAAATATATTTTGCTGTGAGCAAATGCATACAAACAATTAGCATTGAAAAGAAGGACGATATTACAAATGGAATTTTTTTGGTGAAGCAATTCAAGGGAATTCTTTAATGTTGTGTTCCATTTGCAAGGGAAAGGGAATGGAAGAAATATTTGAAATAGGTGAAAGGTGGAATGCTTCTATATGTCTAGAACACAAGATAAAAAAATCTTTGGAGCATTACCACGGAAGGTAAGATCATTTTTTTTCTTTGAAAAAATGGCAAGGGAATCGAACGATTGAAAGAACCAAGAAGTCCGTATGGAATGTTTTTTCAAGCAAAAGAGCATGGAATAGAAGTTGTAGAAGTAGCGGTGAAGTAAGTATGAAGCCTTTAAAAAAGATAGTTGATAAGAGGGGAGATGTAGGCATTTGTTAAATTATCATTTTTTTCCTTAGTTTTCTTGGAAAAGGTTTATGTATGTTGGCATTCCGGTCGCCCGCTTATGACATGGGTTTGAGAAGGGAGCAAGGAAAATTTGGTTTGGTACAAAAGTAAAAATCATTTCTATAACCACAACAAGGTTCTTGAGGGTAAACTTCAGTTTGTTCTGGGTCGGGACATCTATATGGATCGAGTGGAGGCTCTGTGTTCTCGGGCCCTCATTGGCAGACTTGAGTATGTTCAGATGGGGAAGAAAGAATGGATCTTCTAGGCCACGGAGCATTGGAAGCCTCTATTCTCCTATATTCCTACGATCAGTTTGCTAGCCAAAGGATGACTGGTCATTGTGTTTCTAGAGGAGGCTCATGCACTAACGGTGTTAAACTCACTGTGGCGAATAAGGGAGGGCTCTTTAGTTCTGGACCGTTGGCATGTCCATTTTGATCCTTTAAGGGAGCGAATAAAGAAGAGACATCAGTGGGTCATTCTTCTAGGCCTCCCTTTCCCTCTGTGGAGTCGCGCCGTCCTGGAAGGTATTGGTAATACGCTAAGGCGTTTTGTAGCTATTGAAGAAGACTTCATGCACACTTATGACAAGCGGATGGCCAAGATCCTCGTAGAATTGGACTTATCAGCGGGACTCCCAGCTGAGATTGAGATCCTTTGTCAGGATCGGTTATTTCAGCAACGGCTCGACTATCTCAACATACCCTTCCGCTGCAGCAGGTGCAGGGAAGTGGGTCACCTCCGGAGGGCTTGTCCGGTTCTCAGACAAGGGTCGGCATCTCCCGACTCCACACCTTCTCCTTTGGAACGTCGATCCACACCTTCCCCTCTTGTTGTTGTCTCGCACAGGGACACGTCTTCTAAAGGTATGTACTCACAATCCTGCTCTTAATTTGAGGATCCCTCGGAGAAAGATTTAATTCTTTTGGACTCTGTGGTCAGCTCTGGTCCCTCACTCCTTGTTGTTGGGGACTCTGTGCCTCTTGCTTCAGACCCTTCAACTGTCTTGTCTCCAGCACTTGACCATATGGAGGATCATCCACCTTCTGGGCTGACTTCTCTACCCGTGTTACACTCTTCCCCACCTCCCTACTCTGTGATGCCTTCTTTATTCTCGGATTCCAATTTTCCACCTTTGTCGGGACCACGACTATAGTCTATTACCTCCCGTCCTTGAAGCCCGGTCACCTCTCCCTCATTTGCTGATCCTTCCTTGCAAGTTTCACTGGTCATTGTTTCTAATAAAACTCCCCTTTCACCTTCGGTCCTCCCCCTTGACTCTATTCATTTTGAGAACGTTACGATCCGGGAAAAAAACAAAAAAGCTCCCCCTTTATCCTCAGATTTCTCTCCACCCTCCAACCATTACACCCCGCTATCTACAAGGCTAAAGAACGTAGCTCATAATATACAACCTTCTCCACCACAGGTACTTAGAGCAAGGACACCCCCTGCTTTTGGTTTCTAATGAAGGTTATTTCCCTAAATGTTCGTGGCCTTGGAGGTTTGGCTAAACAAAAAAGCCTCCAAAATCTCTTTGTTTCTTTGTCTCCTAATTTAATCCTCTTACAAGAAACGATGACTAGCTCCTATCCTGCACTTTTGGTTTTCTCCAAACTTCACCCGGGTTGTGAATTTTGTGCTGTCGGCTCTTCTGGTCTCTCGTGGGGTATACTATCGGCCTGGAACCCCCATCGTATTAAAGTTAAAGCTTTACGCACTGTTGTAGGTATCCTTCTTAAAGCTTGCCTCCAAGGTTTGTCTTTTACTCTCTCTTTTCTCAATTGCTATGGGCCTTACAGTCAACGTGAATCTTTTTGGGATACGGTTGTTCAAGGGGGGATACTAAACCTACCTAACCTGGTTTTAGCAGGTGACTTAAACCTCACTCTCAATGGCTCTGAGGTTTGGGGAAAAAAGGCTCTTGCTGATCCTCTCGGTCCCTATTTCACTCAACTATTCTCCTCTTATCAGCTTCTTGATATTTCCCCTGCCTGCGCGGGTCTGACTTGGCGAAATGGCAGGTCAGGTGATGAGGGTATAAGTAAAAGACTTGATAGATATCTTCTTTCCTACGATCTGGTTGACCTCCTCCCTCGGCATAGGGTCTGGGCTTACCCATCGTCTGTTTCTGACCACTATCCGGTTATACTGGAATGGAAGGAGTCATCTACTCCCTATGCCTTTCCTTTCAAGTTTAATCACTCTTGGTTATCAAATGGTGATTTTGTCAATATGGTTAAGGCAGAGTGGCCTCAACTCTCACTTGGGTCCTTCTCTTCTGGGATGGAGGGTTTCTCGATGAAACTCAGACTCTTGAAAGAGAAAGTTAAATATTGGACTCATGCTAAGGCCCTTGAGATGAAAGACGTGAGTTTTCTCATTGAGAATGAAATAAACAATATTCTTACATCCTCTCCCTCTGGTCTTTTCACTCACCAGACTGATGACAAGCTTCGGTCTCTTCAAGCAGAATTAAAAAAGCTGAGGGATCATGAGATTCTTTCTGCTAGACTTCAAAGCAGGATGATATGGGCCTCACTAGGTGATGCCAATACCAAATTCTTTCACTCAGTGGAGTCAGCTAGAAAAAATCAAATGCTATCTAGGGTTTGGAGGATGAGGCGGGTATTATGGTGGAACATGATCAAGGCCTAAAGGACTTGGGTGTCAGGCATTTCAAGTAGATCTTTTGTGATGATAACCAAACTTCCATAGAAGCTCAGTTAAAAGTCATTCAACTTTTCCCTACCTATATTCATCAGGAGGAGAGGGTTATATTTACATCCCAGATTTCATTAGAGGAAGTGGAACGGGCTCTTAAGTCTTTCAAGAAAGACAAATCCCCTGGGCCCGATGGTTGGCCTGTGGAGTTCTTTCTAGCATTTTTTGATCTTTTGGGGGATGAGATTGTAAATTTGGTGGAAGTCTCCAGGCAAACTGGCAGGCTTTTACCCTCTTTGAACTCTACTTTCATTGCCCTCATTCCAAAAAAGGACAAGCCCCTCTCCTTTGCTGATTTTAGACCTATTTCTCTGTGCAATCTAGTCTATAAATTGATTGCAAAGGTTGCTGCCCAATGCCTTAAGCCCTTCCTTGACAAGTTTATCTCTCCTCAATAGTTTGGGTTCCTAAAAAACCGTCAGATATCTGAACCTCTGGCCATTACACAAGAAGTCCTCCACACTGTCAAAACCAAGAACAGGAGTGCCCTTATCCTTAAGCTAGATCTCACTAAGTCTTTTGACAGAGTAAATTGGTGTGCCTCTGGTGGGGGTAAACTGGTTTATGGGTTGTTTGTCCTTGGAAAACTTTGCTTTGCTCATTAATGGTTCACCTTCAAGTTTTTTTACCGCCTCTCATGGTATCAGGCAAGGGTGCCCTCTATCCCCATTACTGTTTATTCTCGTTATTGAAGGACTCAGCCTCCTTATTGATGATGCCCGTAGAAATGGTTTGATCAAGGGTATTAAGATCTCATATCAGCTCTCTCTCATGCACCTTCTCTTTGTTGATGATGTGATACTGTATGGCTTCGGTACATGTGAAGAATGGGCTGCTTTTAAATTTATTCTAGATACTTTTGTGGTGCTTCGGACCTGTGCATAAATATGGATAAGTCTTGTTTCCTGTTCAACAATGTCGAAGATGGGACCTTAAACAGAATTACTCTCTCCCTTACCTTCAAATTTGAGCACATTACTTCATGTTTTAATTTCTTGGTTATTTTTTACAACCTTTGGGGTATATGGTGAAAGATTGGCTCTAGCTCATTAAAAAGTTTGAAAAAAGGATATCTCCTTGGACATATCGTCTACTTTCTTTGGGGGGGAGGCTGGTTCTTATTAAAGCTGTCCTTACTTGCATGTCGGTGTACTGGATGGCTTTAGTCCCCATACCAAAATCCATACTTGGAAAACTAAAAAGCATGATATTTGCCTTTCTGTGGGGTTCCACGGGGGAAAAAACTAAGTTTCATCTTGTAGACTGGCTGTCTTTATCCAAACCTACTGCCCATGGAGGTTGGGGTATCAAAAATCTTGGTTGGTTTAGTACCTCATTACGACTTAAGAGCTTTTGGTACGCTCTTAGTGGAAATGGCCTTTGGTTCAATATCTTATCTGTGAAGTATTTAAAAAAAAGGTCTGTATTGTCTTGGATCCGCAGCAAAGCTTTTATGGTTACTGGTGTCTCTATTATATGGAAGGGGTTTATCAGTTCTATAACCTGGCTTGGCATAGGCTTGACTTGGCAAGCTGGAAATGGAGAGAGCATCAAGGTGGGTTTGGACCCGATTATTGGTATGGGTTCATCGTTCTCACTTCCATGTGACTTACGGGACTACCTGGAGGATTATGGTATCATTACATTGGCACAAGCTAGGAATTACTCACCAGATGCTCGGACTTATTGGCTCACTGCAGAGGATTTGGATTTGGGAGGTGAGTGGAATCTTTTATGGAACTCATATGTAACTGGGCTTGAGTATGGGAGAATCAGGCTCAAGCCTTATCTTGACAGACTTCTCTGGTCTTTCAAGAGTTATTCAGGGTCGCGGCTATTGCATATGACTGTATCTCTACCCATCATTTGGACCCACATTCTGACCTTTCATTTGTACTTCATCTCCTATGGAAGATTAAAATCCCTACTAAAATTCGATGCTTTATTTGGCTTCTTATTATGAATAAGGTTTTAACTTGGGATAAGCTCATCAGTCGTGGTTTTCAGGGCCCTAGCATCTGTTTTCTCTGCAAGAACGGAGAAGATTCGGCCTAGCACTTGTTTTTGGACTGTCACTTCACTAAGAGAGCCTTTGAAGTATTATATGAGCACTATGGCATTTGCTCTTTTTACAAAGAATCTGTACGGTTGTACCTTGAGCACTGGTTCCAGTCACATTCTATTGATTCTGCAGTTCTCTTCTTACCCCTATTCATCTTCTGGACTATTTGGAAACTCAGAAATGGATGCATCTTTGAGGATAAACAACCTTCTGTATATGCTGTCTTCCTCCAAACAGAAGCTCCCTTGCACCTCTTTCCAGTTCCTAAAAAGATGGAAAAATTTAGAAACACCGGCATGCCTCCACAGATCTACTATCCATGTGGGTTTTTTTACGGAGCAACTACAAGAAACATCGGGGGTTCAGGATTTGTGATACATTTGAGCTGTTCTCACTGTTTGTACTTCTCTCTAGGTTGCAGAAGTAGTACAAATACAAGATCAGAACTATTGGCTTTATAGGCACTTCTCTCAGTGAAAAAACTTATGGGGATCCCATTACACTCTATATTTGGTGATTCCCTTGTCATCAATTCATGGGAAAACGGAATGTGCTCACTGAACTTACCACATCTGAGTCACTGGTGTGATGACATCCGAAATCTGCTGCTATACTATCCGGATGTGACCATGAAGCACATTTATCGTGAGCATAACCAGATGGCTGACAGTCTCTCAAAAAAGGCTCTTTCTCTTGAATCGGAATTTGGAAATTGCATGGAATCTTTGAATGGTATGATCACTAATCATGGAATCTTTCAGCTATATTAGCATGTTCTGGGTTTTAGCCCTTTCTTTTATTCATAGTATTTGTTTAGTAATGACTCGTGAATCGAGCAGACTCACGAAGAGACTCTTAGTCTTCTTCTTTTGCTTATGATTTATTTGCTTCATGGTCATATTTGATTGTTATTGCAAAAATCTGACATGTTTTTACAGGAGTGATGATAAAAGCGTGTATCTCTACAGGCTTGGTGGCCATTCTTCCCATGTTATGGATGTAGGGGTTACACAATTATGTACTGGAGGTCCCCATTGTATTGTTATATTTGCTGATGATTGCCATTTCTGGCTGATTGTATATGATGTCCTTTGATTCAATAGAATATTAAGGTCTGGTATTTTTTCCTCTGGAAAAAAAATAAAATAGTCAATATTCAATCAAAGTATATAGGAAGCAATGCTCGCTATTTACTATGAAACATAAATTGATTCGTGAAAGTCGTCGATGGTAGATTGGCAATCTTGGAGACAATGTTTGATGAAGGTTGACAATGGCTGATGAAGGTTGACAATTAGCATAAATGCTTCGCTACGGTTTACCATGCTTGACTATGCTTATTGATGCGTCCAACATTATTAATTTTGATTTACCATTGCAAGAAATTTGGATAACCATGTGAAAAATGGTTGAAAATTCTTCACCATATCTAACTAGGTTTAGAAATGGCCTAACCATGGTTTCCCAGGTTAGGGAATTTTTAGGCACGACTTGCATATTTGACTAAAGGTAAACATTTTCAAAGAAGAGACCATGTTTAACATGATCTATGTTTCTTAACAATGATTGATTATCATTGACGATCAATTCATCATGATCAATGATGTTTTACATCTTCAACAATTGTTTCCATACATGGACATCAAAGAATATTGTGAAGAAAATGGGGAACCATGATAAAGCAGCTTTTCAAGAGTGGCAGAATATGAAATTATAATTGCAAAGGCTTGAAAATGGTTCATAATGGTTTCCTATGTTTATAGATGACGATTATATTTGATCATTTTTTACCATGATCAAGTCGCACATGATTTACAATTGTTAATCATTTTCCCATATGGTTAGCATTTATCTGTGGACTTTGTACTTGATTGAAATGTTCATGAAAAGATGCATACCATTGAGATTGGCCAAGTTAGCAAGGCATATTATATATTGTTTTTTTTACTAAGGTTCATAATCATCTAGTTTGGTTCACCATTTGTAACATGCTTAGGTACAGTTTAATTTGGTTTTCTATGATATATGCTACATTGAAGTCGTTTTAATGTGCTTGAACGCTGGTAGAACAAAGGAAAATAGTGATTAGCATGGCAAAAAATAGGTCTCCCGTGTTGTCTGATGCCTGACAATGATGCAAGTGCTGCATAAAATGTTTGACCATGGTCAGAGACGACACCATGTTTTTTATTGTTGTGCAAACCCCATCACAATTCACTATAGATAAGAATGGACAATGCATGGTTCTTTATGGAGAAGCATTTTTTTTTTATATCAAAGCATACAACCGAGTTCATTTTACTAGTTTCTAATACATAGGTTTGTTGCACCATGGGATCCCTCAATGGTCTTGGTATGATAGAAAATGAATGTGTATGAACCTATTTTGAATTCAGACGAACAACTATCACCATGTCCATCCTGGGCAGGTTATGTTGAGTGTCTACATCCATTGACCTCTATGTGGGATTGCAAAATCTATAAGGTGGTACTTCTGATTTCAATGTTAATATTCTATTAAGCTATATTGTGATGTTATCAAAGGCTTATGTTTTTTGAATTGGATTCCTTAGTTTTTTAGGTTACATTATGATCCAACTTGGACAATGGCATGATATACTTCGCGAAACATTGGATATAATTTCACATGTGACAAATCTCAAGGGACATGTTTAATTTCAACATGCTCAAAATCTTATGTGAAACTACAACATTCAACATGCAATGTTGGGTTATGGTTTTGGTGAAAAATGTTGAGAAAAATTCCTAAATAACTTTAACTTTCATGTTGTTAACCAACAACATTAGTGGACTATGAAGAAGAATATGCCTTATTCATGGGGTGAGCCTTTGTTCAAGTGGGATAATCATAAAAGATTGTGCTCTATTTTAAAAAAAATGTAGCTACTTATTAATCACAATTAGTTAACAAGAACATCCAACTTTGAATTTTTTATATAAGAGAATTCAGATGTTAAATTTAGCATATTAAAACGACACATTAACAAAGGACAACATCAAATGTTAAATTTAGAATTAATAAAAACTAAACTTTTAGCATTGAATTTTTATTAAAAAGAGAATTAAAAAAAACAATAAAAAAAACTAACAATAGATGTTAAATTTAGCATATTACTAACTCAGTAGACTTTGATCATACCATGATTATAATCAAATACATGACTAGTTTTCTAGGCAAAATTTTCAATTGAGTTTCTACATTCAAATTCAATGGTTAAATTGTGATTGAGAAAAAAAGATACATGCAATTCTTACAATTATATATTTATCAAGATTTCAACTTTCCTCTTGTCAATTTTAAATTTCTATAGACTAGAGGTATGCCAATGCTCAAAGCACCATGCAAAATCCTTTTGTGTATCCTTTGAAATGAGATTACAAACTAAACACATTTTTTATAATTTATACCTTCCTTAGAGGTATGTCAATGCTCAAAGCACCATGCATAATCCTTTTGTGTATCCTTTGAAGTGAGATTACAAACTAGACACATTTTTTATAATTTATACCTTCATTAATTGAGGTTTCTTTGTCTTCACATCATGAAAGAACCCTCTTGTTTATCTTTAAAGTTGAGATTGTAAACTTAACATGTTTTCTTATAATGGAGTTTTCTTGTCTTTACATCCTCAAGTTACGAGGATCTTTTAGTGAAAGAATCCTTACATTTTCACTTTTATTTCTTATATTAATCGAGTTTTCTTGTCTTTACATCCTCAAGTTATTAGGATCTTCTAGTGATAGAATCCTTACATTTTCACTTTCATTTCTTATGTCATTGATTTAATTTTTTTGGTTAGATAAAGCTTTAAAAAAATAGCTTCTTTGCTAGTTGATTAATGAGCTAGAGTTTTTTCTTTTGTTTTAGTTTTTATTATTCTTTTTTACCTATATTAAGGATGATAAATGATCTTCTACTTCAGTTTCTTGAAATTAGTTTTTGTGTTTAATTTTATTTTTTTGCAATTTTCTTTACCCCTTAACAAAGGGAAAACTTGCATTTACTCTAACAAATTTGTTAAGAACTCAAAGTTATCATTAATTCCTGGAAATTAAGAAAGGGAAAACCTGGAATTAACAAAATTATAGTTAATTTTGTTGAAAGGGAAAACTTGAATTTACTCTTAAGAGTTCCAAGCCTTAAGAACTAGAACTTATCGTTAATTCCTTGAAATTAACAAAGGGAAAACCTAGAATTATTAGTTAATTTTGTCTAGACATAAATAATTTTTAACTTCTCTTAACATCAGCAATGAAAAGATAAAAAAAAAACACTCATATATATATATATATATATATTTTTTTTTTAAATTTCAAAATTTATTGAAGGCTTGTTTTCAAAACATTAGAAAAATACCAGATCACATGAATGAAGTTATAAACATTAAAACAAAAGGAATACTCTAATTCAAAACAAAGGAATAGAGTTACAGTGATTAAAACGAAGAAAAAAAAACCATTTAAGATTTTTCACAGGACAGTTTTCAATAATTAACACCAAAAAAAATCTAATGCATGACTACATTTAACATACCATGACAAACATACAATTTCCTCAACCTGCGATCAAAAAATAGGAGAGAAGTGATATGAATTGAAACTTGATAAACACGTTTCTTACATTTAAGTCTTCTTGATCTCAGAGAATAAAATAAATACATATATTTAAATAACAAAATACGTAATAAAAAAGTTGGATTTGAAATAATATTACAAGGAAAAGATTAAAAAAAAAAAAAAAATCTAGGCAAAGCATTTTCTACATAATATTTAAGTCTGCAGAATGCTTACAGGACACCAAACGTTGAACTTTAATAGGATTACTAGGATTGTTTTCTAAAAGGAGGGTCAAACTTTGCCCATGCATGCATAGTATACTTGATAATCTAACAAATTTAAACCTTGTTGTTCTTGAAATACCAGATATTTTATCGATATACTGAAGCTCTATAGACTCAACACGCCAAAATAAAGGAAAAAATAAAAAGCATAAGGGATACTCCCTTTTTTAATGCCTCAAAGCCATGGCGCACCAAGAATTGATCTCTAAGTTTTGGAAATTTGTCTCATAGGGTCTTACAAATTTGTATAGATGATTCTGTTGACTCTTATGTTTTATGAAAGACTTGGCCACAGCCCAAGATTAGCTTCATATAAATAAATGAAATTATTAAAGTCTTTGTATTCGATATATATATATATATATATATATATATATATATATATATATATATATATGAGGTTGTGAGGTACATTTTGAACGAACGAGTGAGATGGATTTCCAAGTGCATGCCATTGATCAAGCAAAACACTTATCCTAATTCTTTTTCCTATTTACTTGACCTTTCCAAGACGAACTTGCTGTAAACGAGACTAAAAAAGGCCGAGTCTCCATGTGTAATTCTCATATTTGGGCAAGCGAAAATTGTTGGCGTACTTGGACAACAGGAATCTGGAAAATCGTTCTCTACCTGAACAAAGTTTGTGTTAATTTCCTATTTTCCACATATGAGTTGGAGAAATCGATTTCAGAATACTTGTTTTACCTATTTATTTATCTATATTTCAAAATGCTGCCTATTAAAATTATTTTCAACCAAATTAGTTATAATTATTCCATTGGATCCAGTTTTTGGAAAGAAAAAAAAATTCATTGCAAAGCATACAAAGGATCAAATTGATTTCAAGAGCCTGGACTAATAAATTTCACACTTGCTCCTTATATTTCGAGTGCAAAAAATTCTCTTTCAAAAAATAAATTAAAAGAACAGATTTCCAATTATTTGCTTTCCAGTAGCAAAGATACTTGTTTTAGTCTTTTTTTTTTGCATCCCCTGTACTCACAAAATATAATATTCGTTTTCGTCATTTTTTTGGGCATCCCCTGTACTGATAAAATCTAGGTTTTGCTTTGTTTTGTTTCATGAAAAGAATTTTTTTAATTGTAAAAAAAATCAATTGTATTGAAGTTCTGGAATTTAAAAGGTTTTGAAAAGAAATAAATGTGAAATGTGAATAGAAGGTTTTGGGGTTAGGACACTTTCAATATGCAGACCCTAAGTGCGCTGGCCAGGAATGAGGGGAAGATTTTCCCAAAGTGGAGATGAGCGTATTTCCATACCCATACCCAACAGAGAACAGACCTCCATGAAATAAATGGACCCAAAAGAGTAACACGCAATTCTCTAGGTCAACAATGCAACATTCAATCTCCGTCGTGCAGGAGAGACCAACCACGTTGACCACAACAAGCACAGGCAAATGTCCAAGAGACCATCCCAATTCCCATATGGCCCACAACACATAACTGTGCAACAGATTAAGGTATGTGGTACGTATCCTCCTTTCAACTAAACCAGAAGCCCATCTGCAACACTAAACACGTGAAATCAATGTATGGGGAACCTATCCTCCTTTCAACTAAACCAGAATCCCATCTGCAACACTAAACACATCTAAACACATGAAATCGTATAACCTTTGTGCAAGGAAACCATCCGACGAAAATGATAAACCTACTGCATTTAAAGGAGATGACACAACCCCCAGAGAGTGTTTCTTGCACATTAAAATGTAAAATTATTCAATGTGCACAACTATCTAAATTTATTTAACTCACTTGACAAGTTATAGAACGACAAACCCATCCAATCATGAGAGAAGTTGCAAAAACAGGACTTTGGTGCCCTGCCACACAACCATTCCAAATTTCAAGATTGATATCCCAACCTGCTAGCCATAAATATTTTAATAATTACATGTAGAAATATTTTCGAGGTTTAAATGGACGATGCAAGCTCTGCCGTCGAAGTGGGAAGGCATTCCTGAGACATATTCAGCGCAATCAAAACTTAACAAATTGACATTATTTAAAAAATTCATATAAATACAACTAACAACTGTCTGCCCACCTTATTTTTTTGTCCACACACGGTAGGATGTCTGGCACAAAATGATCATTTTATGCTTAGGCAAGCTTGCAGCGGGGTCTTGGGGCACAAAGTCCCATGCATACTTTACCTATATAAACCAATAGGAAACAAGATAAATCAAAATTTAAATAATTCTCCAAAAAAAATGATACAAACTATACCAAAAACATTTGAAATGTGAAAAATTTGAATCTGCCTCCTAAATTAATTCACCTAACCAAATCATAAAAATTATTTATTTAAATAATATAATTTATAAATGATATTATTTAATTAATTACAAATGAATATTAAAATAATTAATTATAAATGTATTAAACAATAAAATATACTTAACATATATAATAAATCATATTGGATATAATTAACTTGATAATATATTTTTCATAAATAAAAACATTAAGTTAATAATATTTTACCTGTATTATGTTATTTTTAATATTTTATATTAATTAAATAATATCATAATAATTAAATGATATTATTTATTATATATTATAATTAATTAAACATTATTATTTCTATTAATACTATGTAGATATTTATTATATTGTTAATTAATTAAATAATATCATTCCATTAAGGTTATTTTATTAAATGATACATGTGTTTAATTAAATATTATATTAAATTTATTAATATTATTATTATTATATGTTAATATTTTGTTAACATAATTTTTAATGAGAAAATATAGCTTTGTTAACACTAATGTGTTGTAATACTTTATTTTTTCATACCCATATCTATCATCAACGCATATTAATTTTATAATAATAAATTTAATTCTTAAGATCTGTATATACCATGAATATAAAAAATTTCATTACCATATATATATATATATATATATATATATATATATATATAACAATTTTATTGTGACAATATTTGAACACTGCGACATATTTGATCTGCGGCAATATGAACTCCAACATATTTGAACTTCGGCAATTTTATAATTGCGGCATATTTTGAACAGTGCGGCATGTGAACTGTGGCCATTGTGAACTGCGGTCATTTGAGCTGCGGACAATTCCGGCATATTTTTGTAAACTGTGGCCATTTGAGGTGCGGACAACTGCAGCATATTTTTGTAAACTGCGGCCATTTGAACTTTGACGATTTTAACTATGATTTGTCACGGGTCTATCCGTTTTTTCAAGGGTTCATCTTTTTCATGGGCCCAATTTGCTCTTTGCGATTTGTCTCACGGGCCGAATTTGATCTCTACGATTTTCTCACCGGTCCATCCAATCTCTGTGATTTATCAAGTGCACACATTTTTTTTAATACATATCTACTGCTCATATATTTCTTTTTTACAAGTATGAATAATTCACCACATCTAGCAAAGATTGTCAAAGTCAGACTTAGCACAGTTACTCTACAAAGTCTTTATGAGTATATAGAGTCATTAGAGAAACGTATAGAAGAAAGAGAAGTTAAGCTACAAACAGAGTTAGAAGCCATGTTAGAAAATAAATTTATATCTCTTGAAGATAAGATCCAAAAACAAATAGAAAATAAAATAAAACTATTAGAGAATAAAATGGAGACAATGGAGATTTGATTACAAGTAATAGAAAAACAAAGACAAGATACGAACCAAACATCCCAACAAGGAGATGCTGATACTTTAGAAAGTCTTAAAATGAAGGACATGATTACAAAACTAGAAGAAAAAGTTAATAACAATCTCACCCTAAATAGTGTGGCAGGTAAATTAAATATCAAACCCATTAAAGAGGAAATGAAAAATTGATAGAATTAAACCATGAACGTAACAAAAGGGCCTTGAGCCTTATAATATTCGGTTTGAAAGTTATAATATTCGGTTTGAAAGAGGAGGTAGACCAGGATATATTAGCCATAGTCGAGACAGAATTACATAATAGATTACAAATTGAAACAAGATGTCTCACAGACGCAACAAGGTTGTGGGAATTAACTGAGAATAAAGGAAGGTTGATTCGGATAAAACTGAGCTCTACTGACCATAAGTATGACATACTTAGTAAAACCTCAAGTCTAAAAGGAACGAGAATATTTATAAATGAAAATCTCATTCCAGAAGATCAAACAGAATTAAGAAAGGAGGTTCAAAAGGTAAAAAAAGCTAGGCAGGAAGGAAAATGGACAATAATCAAAAATAGAAAAGTCGTTATTAGATATAGAAACCAAAACGATAGTAATAAATAACAACTCAACATGCTCCAGATTCTTTCTTGGAACTATCTTGGATTTCCATGGAACAAAGGCCCCAAGATAAGTTACATCTCGAATGAAGTTGATATCATATTGTTAGTTGAAACTTGGGAGCACGAAGAATCTAAGGTCCCTAACATAGATGGCTTTGTACTATGGTCATCCTAGAACAAGCGATCCTATCGTAAAAGCATTGGGGGTATATCTTGTTACATTAGGAAGAACATACCCCCCATGCCAAGATTTATTAAAAAGACCCTTACAACCAATATATTTGGATAGAGATCATTGACATTAATGATAAAAAAACCTACATAGCAATCTATTATTTTCCCCTATTAATTCTAACTTCTATAAGAAAAACAATTTAGATAAAAATTGTCCTTACAATGATGGTTTAGAGAATGATATTTCTAGCCTAAGGAATGAAGGTAATATCCTCCTAATGGGTGACTTTAATGCTCGAAATTCAAGCAACCAAGCTATTCTTTTAACCAATCATTCCAACCCTAATCCTCTTTGGTTAGACGAAGGCCTTACTCTATATGGAAGGTACAAAATAAGCTCTGAAGATCTAGGGGAAAATTTGTGTGGGTCTACACTAAACAAGCTTTGTAGTGCTCAATATCTCATAATTTGCAACGGTCTAAAGAAGTGGCCCAATTCTAGCTAGATGACCCTTATCCATGGGCTTGGTAGCAACGTGGTATACTATGTTATTTTCGATATCCCTTTACCCAACGACATAATAAATTTTGACATCTTAAACGACCACGAACCTGACTCAGATCATAGACCTTTAATTGTAACTCTCAATTTTGTCATGCATAGAGATCCCATTGAAGATAATCCTCTTAGCCAAAAAACTTGATCTTTGATAGAAATAAAAATGATCTTTTTCTAAATGAATTAAAAATCCATTTGCTTCCTTTATCAAGTATAGACAACATAGAAGACCTCTATCATAATTTTAATACAACCCTCTCATATTCTATTAATAAGTTCTCAATTGAATTTTCAAGTAATAAAGGAAATAGCAAAACCAACCCTTGGTATGATCAAGATTGTAAAAGTGCAAGGAGAGAAATCAAGGAAGCTCTTGATGAGTCTCTTAAAATTGACAAGATAAAAATATACAAAGCCCTAACTAAAAGGAAAAAATGCAATATATTCATAAAAGAAAAGAAAAACTCTTACACCTCTCTAAGGTGGCTCCTAAGAAATTCTGGAAGCAGATTCTAACTAGAAAAACTAAAGATAATAATAGAATTGCTTTACACCACTGGAATTCATATCTTAAAAAGCTTTATGAATCCCCAAATGTCATAGATAACTTTGAAACCATGCTCACAACGGAATAAGTTTTCTCATTAGAAGACATAAATTTTGGGGTTAAGTGTCTTGCAAATGGAAAAGCTAAAGACATTGAAGGTTACCAGATAGAAATCTTAAAAATTGGAGGACCTATCCTCACCCCTCACATTCACAAGCTATTTAATCAAGCGGTCAAGCAAGGGTCCCCTAAACCATGGAATCAGAGCCTCATCATCCCTATTTTTAAAAGTGGGGATACAAATAACCCCTCTAATTATCGAACAATTATGATTAGCCCTCTCTTAGCCAAGTTATATGGTATTATATTGGAAAAGAAGAAGAGCATATGGCTTGAAATTGAAGGTAAGCAGGATAAAGGACAAGCGGGTTTTAGAACACAACACTCAACAACAGACCACCTCGTTACACTTAGGATCATTATGGAGGAATGTCGTAATGATAAATCCAATCTCTTTTGTTACTTTGTGGACTTTAGAAAGGCTTTTGATACGGTACCTAGAAATAACCCGTGGAATAGATTAGAAAAGCTAAAGGTTCCTTTCGAGTTGGAAGCTGCTGCAATAAGGTTTAATGAGAATGTCATTGCCTAGTTTAAGAGCAATGAGGGGTGGTCAAAAAATATTAAATGTAATATCGGAGTTAAGCAAGGTTTCCCCCTCTCCCCTACCCTATTTGGAATTTACATCGATAAGATAGAAGGTTGTTTAGAGGAAGTAGGCTGTGCTGGCATGATCTTAGTTGGAATAGTCATCATCCTTCTTCTCTATGCTGATGATATTGTTCTTCTAGCAAGGTGTCCATCTGGTATTGATAAGCAACTAAGACTTCTTAAGGATTTTTTCTCTACCATGGGTATGACTGTTAACATTGACAAAACAAAAGTTATGATTATCAAATCCAAGAAGGACACTTATGCTAATTTTGTGGATGACAATAGAAACTTGGAGGAAGTATCTTCTTACAAATACCTAGGAATTGATGTTCAACACAAGCTCAACTGGAACTATAACATTGAGAAAATTATTAATGGAGAGTGGAAAGCTTATTTTGGTCTTGAAAATAGTTGTAAAGTAGCAAACCTTGTGATGTGGGATAAAAAGAATCTCCTCTTTGAAACTTTATTCACTCATGTTACCTAGTATGGGTGTGAAGTTTGAGGTTGCAACATCTCTATAGAATCTTGGAGAAAGATTGAGTAAATCTATAAACGTTTTATAACATATAACCTCAGAATTAAAAGCAATACACCCTACCCCATTATCCTTATGGAAGTGGGTCGTTCCCCTATCGAGAGCCTAGCTATGACTAGGCTCCTATTATACAAGCACAAAATCAATAACATGGGAGACCATATACTTCCTAAGATAGCTTTAAATTCCAGCCAAAACCACATAAGGCTCAAGTGAAGTTGGTATAAAGATACGAGGGCCTGGTTAGACTATTGGGAGATCGATGAAAATGTTGCATTGCAAAATATTAATAACATTAAAAATATTGTTACTTCTAAGTTTAAAGAGAAAATGCGGCGTGAGAAAGATTTGAAGGGTAAAATAAATTTAAGATATTATAAGGAGGTCATCAACCTACTCTAGAAGATCAAAAGTATCTCTTTGTTTTAACAAGTTCAAAGAAAAAAATTAATATAGTCAAGATAAGAACAAACTCTCATGAGCTCCATAGTGAAACAGGTAGTTGGGTAGTTCCTAAAATACAATGGGTGGAAAGGATCTATCATCTCTGTGAGAATATGAACATTGAGGATGAAAATCACTTCCTCTTAGAGTGTTGTGCGTACACCCACATTAGACCTCAGTTTCATAATCTTTGTTGCAATACCGACCTTCCTAGCCTTTTAACATGTCAAAATTATAGTGAGCTCGGGACGCTTCTCTCCAAGCTCTTTGAGCATAGGAATACAATTTTAAAACAAACTAAATAATTCGTTCCTTTAGATCCGATAGACCAAAGTTTTTGGTCTCCGAAGATGTTAACCATCATCATCAACTTTATTTCATTATATTATTTTATTTAATTAAATTTTAATATTCTTTGATTTCTTTATGTACCAACAATATAATAAATAAATAAATAGTATATTATAATTAAATATTATTATTTCAATTAAATAATTTTATTGCTTTAATAATAATATTTTAATTAAATACTATATTTAATACTTTAACATTAATAATTTACTTAAATATTGTATTATATTAATGAAATAATATAATATTATTAAAAATTATTATCATTATACTTAAATGATATTATTATTTACTATTATTATTATTTTATGGTTATCTAAAATATAATAATATATTATAATAAATAAGAAAACATCATAATTGGATAAAATGTATGGTAATATCAATATATGATCATTTAGATTTATATCCAATATTAATAAATTAATATGGTTTATTAATTGTAATATAATAATCAATTATTTAAATAATATAATTTAATTAAATACAAATAGATATTAAAATAATTAATTATAAAGGTATTAAATAATAAAGTATGTTTAAGCTATATAATAAATAATACTGGAAAAAGTTAACTTGATGATATATTTTTCTTATATACTATGCGAAAAACATTAAGTTAATAATATTTTACCTATATTATGTTATTTTTAATGTTTTATATTAATTAAATAATATCATAATAATTAAATGATATTATTTACTATATATTATAATTAGTTAAATAATATTATTTTGATTAATATTTGGTACATATGTCTATGACTCACTGGTTACTAGCAACAACCATTAATTTTATTTAATGTGTCTGAATAAGTTGATATACTTAAATTTAGGCACCTACTTTTTAAATTAATGTTTTTCCTTATAGTATGGGCTTAAATTTACCATACCTACTTATTGAGCCATATTAAATAAAATTAATGTAGTTATTACTAGTTTATAAATACATAATCCACATCTTTATGACAAAACCCCTCTATAAAATCCTTTTAAAATAAAATTACAAGCTAAGTCACTAAAAATATCATATATATATTATAATAGAGTTTGAAACTCTGAACTCCCACCAATACTTTATATACTTCTCCGCTGGGTTCCCCACAAGTTTTGATTTTCCTGAGCATACGTAGAGTACTTTGGAAAAGAAAATACGCAACTGTGTAAAAGAATCTCACCTAGTATCTGCCGATAATATTAAAATCCCTTTCAAGGCAGAAGAATGGAAAAGAATCTCACCTAGTATCTGCCGATAATATTAAACCTACCATGAGTGCAAAACGCTACACGAATTCCAACCTGTCAACAATACATCGTATTTTGAGTGTTTAATAGTAATTAACAGTAAATAAACTTGTAATGGAACAAAAGAAATTTGAAAGAAGAACTTATCTTATGAAAATCCATCACTACCTCTGTGTAGTTTTATTTATGCTATCTAGAAACTTCCTAAGAAAAAAATAGGTTATAATTTAAATAAAACTAAACACTTGGTCACGAACGAATAAAAAAAAATCAGAAACACAGACCTTCCCAAAAAAATAGAAACACAGACCTACTCGAATAAAAGATAAAAAAAATGCTCGGAATGATATGAAACCCTACTCGAATTGGCCCTGGCCACAGAAGTAAATTCCAAACAATTAGTATAAGTGTTTTACTCAAAATTCCTAAAACCCAGTTCTCTAGGCTGAGTTAAAAATACCAAATATGCATTCCCCAACTACCTCATTAATTATGATAGTAATGTTTAGGGGATGTTCTTTTCCAAATTCCAAATGGATATTTTCTCATCCCTTAGATCATGATAAAAGAATTCAATCTATGATGGTAAGACAACACAGGTATCGTGAACTTCAATCTTTGATCTAATCCCAATTACTTGAAATTTCTATCATTAATATACTGTATAAGTTTAAATTAATATATATATATAAAAGATCTTCTATAAAATATTAAATTAAATATAAAACTTAATATTCATTAAGTCTAGTCTTGTGAGTTAACATAAGTGGTTGAGAGCTATTTATGCTAAAAGAAAGTCTTTAAGTTAAATCGAGAAGACTTATTAAACTAAATAAAATACAAAAGTAAATATATAATTTTATACATATCAAACTAAATATAATACCAAGCTAAATATATGATTTTATATACATCAAACTAAATAAAATAATGAAATTAAAAACTAATATGGAAATTTAAGTTTTGCAATACGATTAAAGATTTGAGAAATGCTCCTTTTTAATTTACCATAAGTATAAAATATTAGTAACCCTAAATTAAATGGAAAATTTTCACAATATTTTCATCATAAAATATTATTTTGGAAAATAAAAAAATCCTTAACACATCTTCTAATATTTAACCTGTCCTTCTAAAAAATAAGTTTGTAATAAACATTTCAATTCTATAAGAAAAACATTCACCAAACTTGAAGCTTTCTACATATAGTGAAAAGAAAAATGTTGTGAATCAATATAGTAACAATAGTATATATAACATTCTTATCGTGTTATATTGTCTTAGTATGTTTGAAATGACATCATATATAAGTTTATAGAAATTTGTTTAGCTTCTTCCTAAATGAAAATGAGACATAAAAGTCATGAAATGTTTTTATTATATATTTATAAACATTTCACCATAATCAAATATATGATATTTTTTCCTATACATTTTTGTACTTTTAAAATATTAGTTATGTAATATGAAAATTGGATATTATATGCTAAATACATATCCTAAAAATGTAAATGTACAAGATGTTGAACCCAATAGATAATGTTTAGAAGGCAAGTTAAAAAAAATTGGTTTGCAAGTTTAGGATGTTAGAAGAACTGTCATTGAATATCACCATAATCAAAGTTATCTTTGAGACAAAATTTCAAGTATCAAGAGTCACAATAGTCAAAGAAAGGAGTTTAATGGTCAAGTCTATTAAATATAGGGGACTCCAAAGCTGAAATGTCACTTTCATGGATCAAGAAGAGAGAGATTGGATGAGTAATTTGCTAATAAAAGAGGGATAATCCCCTTCATGTTGATTGAATCATGAGCGCCCATATATCCAAAGCATAGATCTAGCTGGAAGCTTCGATTTCAAGATAAAGAATTGAGAAGTTCTCTTCTTCGATGTGCCATAGGAACCTACCATATGCTACAAGGTAATGGATCCTTGTTGTGTGTGGGATTTGCAAGAAAAAAAAAGGAATCCTTGTCGTCTATGGGATTGCGATCTAGAGGCATTTATTTCCCTAACCTGAGTGCCTCAACTCTAGAGTTCTAATGGGATATGGTGTTGAATGATGATGTACACCCTTCCTAATGCCATAGCAGCTCATGCATAGCTAAGTCTAATGTTTTGATGAGATGCATTCTCAAAACCATGCAACACACCTAACGCGCGTACATAAATGACATGCCTAACACACACACACATAAATTATCCACCTAATCCACACACGTAAATGATGCATTAATGGATCTCTAGGACTTTGTTCTATATAAAAAAGATTATTCTATATAAAGAAGAGCAAATGAAAAATTAAGCTGAAAATGTGAGCAGAAAACTTCCCTTCCCTCTCACCACCTAAACAATACAAAGTTTGTTTTAATAAAGATTTCCGCCACGAAGGTAATATACCCATTAGTCCCACCATCCAACGTGAGTTTGAAAGTTGGACGCGACATTATCACACTTATTATCATTATGGTGGACGTCTTTGACAAATGTTTTAACTCATTGTGTGATTTGAGCCTTTCACAAAAAAAATTAATGATGGATGGAGCAAAACGTGATATTCGGATTGAACATGCATGATTTTTTAAGAGACTACATCAATCAAATACCCTTTTTTCAGAAGAAAAAATACTTAGCCTTGATATTCATATGAATCAAAGGTTAATATTTACATCAGCAGAGAGGGTCAGTAGTACCCTTAGAAATCTATGAAAGTAGTTTGACAATAAGAGGAACAAGCTGCACATAATACAGAGATTGCTATGAAAATCCCCTTTCTCAATAAAGAGATATAGACAGTACCACCATGGGCACAAAACATCAATCAGACTGATTATCCACGAAAGCACTCAGGGAGTCGACTAAAAATAATTTGTTTCTCTTCATCCATGGAGACTGAAGACAAAAAAATATCAATTACAAAGGCATGAAGAAAAGAGATACCATCACTGAGAAAAAAACTCATGTGAGACTTTATAAGATATGTGTCATGTCCCCTCCCGTCCACTAGAGAGGGAACACAATCATTATCGCTATCTAACCGATGCAGGAACATCCATCTCGAAGTTCAATCTATTCAACCCTCTGTAAATTCTCTTACTTCCCAATAGTAGAGAAATTGATTCTGTCAGTGCTCAATCTGGCGATCTACGAAGAAAAATCTCAGAGGAGATCGAACGGCAGAGAAAATCGCAACAGAAATCGATGGTCACAATCTGTTCCGCATCTAGGAACAGATCAATGGCTGAGAAACAACCTGCAAGAATCAACAGTGTGGAAAGCTTGAGTCTGCGGAATCGGGGAAATATGGAAATTGCGGTCCCACATCCCGCATGCGGAATAGATTGTTGCAAAAATAATCAGTTGCATAAAATAGAGATCATGAAGCTACATCCTGCATCCCGCATGCGTAAAGGAGAGTTGCGGAAGGAAAATCTGCGAGGAATGGAGTTTACAAAAGGTTGTTCCGCATCCCACAAGTTGCGGAAAGAAGAGTTGCGGAAGGAAAATTTAACTGGTTAACAAACGTCTTGGACAGATTGATCATTCAGGCCATCACCAATCCGGCCATCTAAGCACCATAACGTAATTTAAAAATGCAATGAAATAAACATACATAGATGCATACGATTGCAAGTATACAATGGAAGCAATTCATCAATTCAACACATTAGACATGTTCATCATATTTCATTAAGCAAATACAATTGAAGAGATTAACACAGAGATACTTATCTTTGAAAGAAATTTGTTCCGCAACTAGCTACATCGATGCAACGTTCCACCCAGCCATAGGCCAGTGCGCTCATCAATATCTCAGCAGAACTACCACCCTCGAGCTGGGCATGATTCCCACAAGGAATAAGGAATACTAGCATCCTCACACATAGCCAAGAATACAACCAAACTCAGCCAAGCCAATACAGTTGGGTTTATCAGGCTACAAACAAACAAGCCAATATATTGTTGGGCTTATCAAGATAAACAACAAATCCAACATTCACATTAAGGACCAGCCAAGCCAACTAACATATGGGTTTATCAGGATGCAAAGGAGCTAGAAAACTTGAACTGCTAAGCTAGTGAGTTCAACCACTGAGTTATGGACAACTGCACTAGATCGGTCTTGGCTCCTAAAACATCTACACACCCAACACAAGGAAGCATCCCCTTCTCTGCTACACATTCCCTCAGGCTATGCCTTCCATTCCATTGTTGTTCAGGGTGTGCAAAGAAGAAAACCAACCCCTCTAGATCTATTTGTGAGGTTCCTTCCTACACTAGGTTTATCAAGCTATTTCAAATCCAATTCCACTCCAAACCAGTTCAGACCAAGGAAAAAATATGCACACACAACAGACCACAATGTCAACACAGCAAAACAGGCTTCCACTCACTTTGTGACAAAGGAGACCATTGCACAACAACACTGAGGATCGAAACAATAGACGAACAACCTAGAACAAAAAATAGTTCTCCCAGCAGGATGAACGCACAGCGCGCATGAACATAATGGAATAGGGAATGATCATAATGGACCACAACGTTTCGGTGAGAGTCTGATGATGGACTGGGCATGCACAATGAGGGAAAAAACTGAAAACATGAAGGGTGGATGATCAAAACGTCCTGCCGCTCCCCACAACGTGAGGGAATATGAAAACGTGACTACATGAGGGAATGGGCATACATTTTTGGGTGTTTTCTTTTGACACCTTGCTTTTCCCCAAAATGGCTCAAGGTTAAACACCCCCCCCCCCCCCTCCCCCTTATCCTTAGTAAATCATGCCCCCATCTCATTATTTGTTGCATTGACATAGCTGGTTGTGGGTTTTTAATTAAATTGCATATTTATATGATGTCTCAAAATTATATACTATGCTTGACTTAGCACCATAAACCGTAGGCATCAACCTTGATCACCTATACACAAAACATCAATCAATGGCAGGGCCTTATCCTTGAGCTCCTTGCCATGATTCCATACAATATTTATATCATATATATTTAATGCAAACGAGGTCAAAACTAGGGTGTTACATTCCCCTCCCCTTCAATAGCACTATGCTCAGTGCTTTACAAAATTAAACAAAAATGCTACTTTGATACCGCCCTCAGTGCTCCACAGAATTTAACAAAAATGGATGTGTCAATCGCATGGCATCCTCCAACTCCCATATAGCCTCTTCAGGACCGTAGTGCTCCCATTGCACCTTTACCTGCCCTATGACTCGGTTCCGGAGCATTGTGACCTTCCTGTTGAGGATGCGCATTGGATCGATTTGAAATTCTCCCTCGGGTTCCACCTGAATCACATCCCAATTGATCGCATGGTTAGGATCATGTACATATATCTTAAGCAAAGAAACATGAAAAACATTATGAGCCCTAGTGCTAGCAAGAAATGCAAGTCTATATGCAACTGGCCCTATTCTTTCAAGCACTTCAAATGGCCCACGGTATCTAGGTGACATCTTGGCACAACTTCCAAGCTTCAACGAACTCTTCTTTTCCCTCACTATGAGGTAAACATGATCCCCAACACTGAAATCTTTGTTCACCCTATGCTTATCTGCATAGCTTTTATGTCTGTCACGGACTGCTTTCAGATTCTGCCTGATCTTTACAACCTCCTTCTCTATCTCCTTGAGCAATTATGGACCAAGCATAACCCTGTTCATTGGATTATCCCAAGTCATTGGTGTCCTACACCTCATTCCATACAAAGCTTCATATGGACTCATTCCCAAGGATGCTTGTTGTCCATTGTTATAAGCAAACTCTACCAAGTGTAAATAATCTTCCCACTTGGTTGGTTTGTCCATCACTTCGCATGTCTTCAAGCACTTGGTTAAATCTCTATGTCTTCCCATCAGTCTGAGGATGGTAGGCATTGCTGAAATTCAACTTTGTACCCAAATTTGCAAACAATCCCTTCCAAAAATTGGAAGTGAACTTGACATCTCTGTCAGAGACTATTGCCTTAGGCAATCCATGCAATTTGAAAATATCCTTCATGAAGATCTTTGCAATGTCATCAATATTATGCGTAGACTTAACCGGTATAAAATGTGTTTCCTTTGTCAACTTGTCCACCACAACCATGATGGAATCATGTTGTCTCCAAGTCATTGGAAATCCTGTAATAAAGTCCATGGACATAACTTCCCATTTCCATTTTGGAAATGGCAAAGGCTGCAACAAACCTGTTGGGTGTTGATACTCAACCTTCACCTGCTGACATTTCATGCACCTTAAAATATATTCAGCCATGTCCTTTTTCATTCCTGACCAAAAGTACTGCTTTCTAGCTGTAGCAATTATCTTCTGATATCTTGGATGACCAGAATATGGAGCGTGATGGATCTCGTCCATAACAACCCTCCTCAAATTTGCTACATTTTGAATATAAATTTTGTTCTTATAAGTAAGGAGTCCATCTTCTTCTAATTTATATCCCTCATACTTCTTTTCAAGGCTTTGCTACTGCAACTTGTCTTTTACCTGCACATACAATTCATCTTCAACAGCATGATTAACAATCTATTGTCTCAAATATGACTGGAAAATACTAACATATGCCACATGCATTTCATGTACCTTCCTATTGAGTGCATCAACTACCTTATTCTCTTTTTCTTTTATGTGTTTGATTTCAAAATCAAACTCGCATAAAAACTCCAGCCATATAGCTTTCCTAGCATTTAGAGTAGGCTAATCAAACAAATACTTCAAACCACAATGGTTTGTTCTTAGCTCAAATATTTTGCCCATCAAGTAATTCCTCCACATCTAGAGAGCATGTACTATGGCTGCAAGTTCTAGATCATGAGTGGCATAGTTCTTCTCATGCTCCTTCAACTTTATTGACTCATAACATATTACATGGTTGTCTTGCATAAGAACTCCTCCAAGTCCTTGAACGCATGCATCAGTACACACCACAAAATCTTTGTCTGGATCTGCAACTTTCAAGATAGGTGCACTTGTGAGAAGATTCTTCAAATGCTACAAGATTTATTCACAACTCGATGTCCATTCAAACTTTATCCCCTTCCTTTGCAAAGAAGTGATGGCATGTGCAACCTTGGAGAATCCTTCAATGAATCTCTTGTAGTATCCTGCAAGTCCCATAAAAGTTCTTACATCTGTCACATTTCTTGGAGTAGGCCAATTCATAATGGCTTCAATCTTGTCAGGGTCCACAGATATACCCTCTTCGGAAATAATGTGACCCAAATACTAAATTCTATCTTTATTGAAGTCACAATTACTCAACTTTGCATACAGCTAATGCTCCCTGAGTAATTGCAATGTCAATCTCAGATGCTCTTCATGATCTTCCTCATTCTTAGAATAAATAAGAATGTCATCAAGGAAAACAAGAACAAACTTTTCCAAATACCTGTTGAAGACACTATTCATAAGGCACATAAATGTAGCTAGTGCATTTGTGAGACCAAATGGTACCACTACAAACTCATAATGTACATACCTTGTTCTGAAGGTTGTCTTATGAATGTCTTCATCCTTGATTCTCACCTGATGGTAGCCATACCTCAAGTCAATCTTGGAAAATACCTTTTCTCCTCTCATTTGAACAAAGAGGTCATCAATTCTAGGCAAAGGATGTTTGTTCTTCATAGTGACTTTGTTCAGCTGTCTGTAATCAATACACAACCTGAGAGTACCATCTTTCTTCTTCACAAACAGAACGGGTGTTCCCCAAGGAAACACACTCGGCCTGATATACTTCTTCTCCAACAACTCTTGTTGTTGCATCTTCAGCTCTAGCGTTTCTGGTGTACTCATCATATAGGGTGTCTTGGACACTAATGCTGCTCCTGGCACAAGTTCAATTGTGAAATCAATGTCCCTCTTTGGAGGAAACCATGGAATCTCATCAGGAAAAACATCCCTGAATTCTTGCAATACAGGATAGTCCTCCAACCTAATAGTTTTATTCTCTGCTGCCTCCACAATATGAGCTGCATACAACTGGAAAACCTTCCTACAAAACCTTTTAGCTGCATTGCGGAAACCTGCCTCATAGAAATCAGCTTTGGAATGCCTCTTACAACTCTTGGGTTCCCTGCTTCGTCCATGCATTCAAAAGTATTATTGTAACAGTCAAGCTTTACCCTGTGAGCTTCTAATCAATCCATTCCAATGAGAAAATCATAGGAACCAAGTGGTAGAACATTCATATCTACATAAGTTACCAATCCATTCATCACCAATGGGCATTTCTCTACCACTTCACTAACCTTTCTCTTAGTTCCAGTGGCTAGCTGAACTAACCATGATTTGCTATGCTTTACTTTCTTAATAGCACAAATCTCCACTACTCTAGGAGCAATGTAACTGTGAGTGGAACCAGTGTCAATCAAAATGGAAACAAATTGCTCAACAATATTACCTGCAACTTCAACCACTATTGATCTGCCTGGCGGTCCTCTAGTGCTGCATAGATTCTAGGGATGACCCTTGCTACTTGACCCACTGTTTCTGCCTCTTGAATGTTGTAAGTTGGCCTTGCATTCTCATTCTCAAGTGGACAATACCTGCGCATGTGGGGTCCTCCACATTTCCAACATTGGAGTGGTTCTCTGTTCTGTTGCAGATCTCTTGGCTCTTCTCCCACCACTCTAGCTGGCTGCTTCTCAACTTGGGATGGTTGCTTCTGCTGATTCCTGAAGTTAGAAGGCTTGAAACCTTTCTTCCTTTGGTCATACTTCTCATTCTTCTTGTCCTTCCATGTCTTATGATAATTAGGTTTGTCTTTGCTTTGCTCATAGCAATACTTAGCTTTCCTTATCGCTTCTTCTAGAGTTTCAGGTTCATAAAACTCAATTCTGTCTTGGTAAGACTGAGGCAAACCACTCAGGAAACGCTGGATTTTCACCTTCTCATCTTTGATGTACCTGACATACCTCAATAGTTCCAAGAACTTATTTTAATATTCTTCCATGGTCTGTTGTCCCAATGTTAGCTCATGGAACTCTTTGGTCTTATCATCGTAGTACCTATCAGAGAGGTACTTCTGCTTGAAATACTTCTGGAACTGTTTCCACACAATCTTCCTTTCATTAATCTTCTTTGCTTGTATGAAGTGCTCCCACCATATGGATGCCCTTCCAATCAAATTGAAGATGGCTACTCTAGCCTTCATATTTCCTGAATAGTCTTGGACTTGGAAATATTTCCTTATCGCAAGAAGCCAAGCTTCAGCTTCTTGACCATCCTTTATCTTAACATTGAAGGTAGGAGGCCTTGCCTTCTTAAATACATCATGTGAACGGTTTTGGTAGTGCCTCTTTCTCTTATTCTCATGAGAAGAAGAACTTGAACCACCAGTGGATCCTTCAGGGTCAGATGACCCACTAAGAGATCTATTTCTTCTTCCAACAGTGCTCTTGCTTCCTTCTAGTCTCACTGTATGGACCCCAGAGTTCATCTGCCTCTGAATGTCTATCAAACTTTGCAGCATAGTTGCATTCATCTGATTTTGCTCCTCCAGAGCCTTAACCAATCTTTCATTATCTGCCCTGTGACTTTGCATCTCCACCCTTAGGCTTCTAATGGTGGCGGAAAAATCTGGAGGAGTATCTTGAAACCTCCTCCCATTAGACTCTGTCTTGACATTTCCAATTCGGAGATTTTCCCCCATAGCATCTTCCTCGTATTCATTGGGGTTCTGTGCATCATCGCACATGTCGGTTCTCATGGCTCAGCCAAACCAACTTTATTGAACTGCACTATCTGGAATGTTTCCCTTTGCGAGTGACTATAGTTCTGCAAACTGTGTTAATTAACAAAATTGTTAGATAATTCAAAATCCAAACCACTTACCCACTATCTATGGCAGTTTTTCTTGTTATGTAGCTAACAATATTTTGAAACCATTTACCAACAGCTCTGTTAATTGTTCAACTTAGCCCATCAAGGCCCAATGTTGCAACCCGCAGCTTTGATACCACACTGTCATGTCCCCTCCCATCCACTAGAGAGGGAACACGATCATTACCGCTATCTAACCGATGCAGAAGCATCCAACTTAAAGTTCAATCTATTCAACCCTGTGTAAATTCTCTTACTTCCCAATAGTAGAGAAATTGATTCTGTCAATGCTCAATCTGACGATCTACAAAGAAAAATCTTAGAGGAGATCGAACGGCGGAGAAAATTGCAATGAAAATCGACAGTCATTATGTGTTCCACATCTGGGAACAGATCAACGGTTGAGAAAAAACGTGCAAGAATCAACAGTGCGGAAAGCTTGAGTCTGCGGAATTCGGGGAATATGGAAATTACGGTCCCGCATCCCGCATTTTGCATTGCGCATTTCGCATCCTGCATCCCGCATGCGGAATAGACCATTGTGGAAATAATCAGCTGCGGAAAATAGAGATCACGAAGCCGCATCCTGCATCCTGCATGCGGAAAGGAGAGTTGCGGAAGGAAAATCTGCGGGGAACAGAGTTTACAGAAGGTCGTTCCGCATTCCACGTCCTGCAAGTTACGGAAGGAAAATTTAACCTGTTAACAGAAGTCTTGGACAGATTTGATCATTCAAGCCATCACCAATCCGACCATCTAAGAACCATAACGTAATTTAAAAATGCATTGAAATAAACATACGCAGATGCATACAATTGCAAGTATATAGTGGAAGCAATTCATCAATTCAACACATTAGGCATGTTCATCATATTTCATTAAGCAAATACAATTGCAAAGATTAACACAAAGATACTTATCTTTGAAAGAAGTGTGTTCTGCAACCAGCTACGTCACTGCAACGTTCCACCTAACCATAGGCCAATGCGCTCATCAATCTCTCAACAACACTGCCACCCCTGAGATGGGCATGATTCCCACAAGGAATAAGGAATACTAACAAGCTCACACATAGCCAAGAATACAACCAAACTCAACATAGCCAACATAGTTGGGCTTATCAAGATGCAAACCAACAAGCCAATATACTACTGGGTTTATCAAGCTAAACAACCAAGCCAACATTCACATTAAGGCCCAGTCAAGCCAACTAACAGATGGGTTTATCAGGCTGCAAAGGAGGTGGAAAACTTGAACTGCTAAGCTAGTGAGCTCAACCATCGAGCTATGGACACCTGCACTAGATCGGGCTTAGCTCCTAAAACATCTACACACCCAACACAAGGAAGTATCACCATCTCTGTTTCACAGTCCCTTAGGCTATGCCTTCCATTCCAGTGTTGTTCAAGGTGTGCAAAGAAGAAAACCAACCCCTCTAGATCTATTTGTGAGGTTCCTTCCTACACTAGGTTTATCAAGCTAGTTCAGATCCAATTCTACTCCAAACCAGTTCATAAGAAGGCAAAAATATGCACACACAGCAGACCACAATGTCAACACAGCAAAACAGGCTTCCACTCACTCTGTGAAAGAGGAGACCATTGCACAACAACACTGAGGATCGAAATAACAGACGGACAACCTAGAACAAAGCAAAGTTCTCCCAGCAGGATGAACACACAATGTGCATGAACAAAATAGAATAGGGAATGATCAGAATGGACCAGAACGTTTCGGTGAGAGTCCAATGATGGACTGGGCATGCACAATGAGGAAAAAATTTTGAAAACGTGAAAGGTGGATGATCAAAACGTCCCGTCGCTCCCCACAACGTGAGGGGAGATTGAAACGTGACTGCGTGAGGGAATGGGCATACGTTTTTGGGTGTTTTCTTTTGACACCTGGATTTTCCTCAAGGTTAAACATCCCCCCCCCTCGCCTCCCCAATCCTTAGGAAATCATGACCCCATCTCATTATTTGTTGCATTGACATAGCTAGTTGTGGTTTTTTAATTAAATTGCATATTTATATGATGTCTCAAAATTATATATTGTGCTTGACTTAGTACCATAAACCGTAGGCATCAACCTTGATCAACTATACACAAAACACCAATCAATGGCAGGGCCTTGGCCTTGAGCTCCTTGCCATGATTCAATACAATATTTACATCATATATATTTAATGCAAACGGGGTCGAAACCGGGGTGTTACAATATCAGTCTCACCTCCCCCAATAATGTGTCCTTCATAGAACTCAGTGAAGGACAAGAGGCCAATGGCCAAATTGAATGCTTCCTTGGATAACCAGTCTGCTTTCTGATTGTGCTCACGGTAGACATGTTGGATCTCTAAAGAGACAAAGGAGGATTTTAGAGCTGAAATTTTATCACACCAGGCATTCAAATCAAGATCAGAGAGGGTGGCTTTTCCATTTTCCCAGTTAATAACAACATATGAGTCACCATAAATATATAGGGAAGATATACCAATTTCAGCAGCAAAGAAAAGTAAGATGCATAAGGCAAGTAACTCAGCTCTAGAGTTTATGTTGAAGCCACAACCCAATTTTAAACTAAAAGAGTGTATATTGCTTATTTCGAGCACGATGCCAACAACACCCAAGTTGTTCTTAAAAGCTCCATCGACCGGCTAACCTATATTTGAAATTGTGCATGTATTTCAAAACCTTTGAAATCCTTTTGATTAGTCCATGCAACGTTGGAAAAGTAACTTTGAGAGCGAGGATAGATATTCAACTATAAACTCATAGATAGTTTTTTTTAATAGTTTTCTATATTACTCAACGTATTACTATGGGCTGGGTTTAGTTATTATGGTATGGCATTGAGAAATATGACCATCCAAATTCAATTATAGGTGACAAATTTGATTTGTGGTCCCGGGACGATCAATCTACCTTACCTTTCGCTTATACCATTAGTTTCTACTAAATTAGTCTAAACTAAACATTTCAAGTTTGTTATTGGCTTGTTTGGAACTTGATCGGTAGTGTATATATATACCAAACACATTGTGTTATGTAAGGTTTATTATATTAGTTTGACAAAATATATATTTTATATAATGTCGTTTAGTGTTCACTTTTTTAGATTTCTATCACTAAGATTAATTTTTTTTTAATGTAAATAATTAATGAATCGTGAGCCAATAATATAATTTATTAATATTTATAATCTTAAATTCATATCTTAAATTGTAGAATGTTATATCTTTAAATTCATAGTTTTGATATCAAGTAAATTTCTTCAATGTTCAAAGCAGGTTAATTAACTTGTGCCTTTTGAATCTTCATGAGAAGAGTATGTACCTGCTTACATGTTTTATCATTCGTCTTCTTAATCTATCAAATAAGTTCTAATCTTTTCAACCCAAGATGCAATGTCATTGCTAGCCAAGGTATGTGTAGGTGTGAAGACTCTTAGTTGATAGTTTAGTAGAAACAAGCCAAAACAAAACTAATGATGTAAGCGAAAGGTAAAGTAGATTGATAGTCCCAAAGCCAATCCCAAAACAAGCTTGAAATATTTAATTTAGACTCTAAATTTAGTAACATGTGTAGAGATTCACTTCTTACTATAAACATTAAGGGAAGATCCAAAATAAACGTCTAGCAGTTAGTATTTTACTTGGATCCTCGAAAAAGTTTATAAGATCCAGATTAACCCAATTAAGGCTAAACAATAATCCTGTGATTTTCTCTACATTTGTCATTCATTTTATTGCATGAGTAGCTTGTGGATGCAAACACTATGAGAAAGACCATAATTGTGCGTATAAGATCCAAGTTAACCCAGTTAAGGATAAATGATAACCATGACATTTGCTCTCTATTTTTCATATATGTTGTTGCATGTGTAGCACGTGGGATGCAAATGTTGTGAGGAAGACCATTATTGTGCTTGTTGAGTGTTGAGACGAGGGAAGGAGTAGCTAAGGTCCCAGGCACAAAGAAAAAAAGATTCGGGGATAAGACAGATCTAGCGGAGCATTTTCCAGGATCATGATGTAATATCCCCATTTTCAACCCATACAATGTATTAAATCACATTATGTAACAATTATGTAAATGTGTTGGAAGAGATTCCTAGTATGGAG
>LPNX010224804.1:3498-14671 GCA_001517045.1 Pseudotsuga menziesii
CATTTTACTTGAAATAAATAAAAAATATTAATTGAGAAAATACTTCATTGGATTAATTATTCCAAATTTAATGGAATAGTTCTTTGAGTTAATTTTTCTAGATTTAATAGAATATGTATTTAGAGATTTACAAAAAAGCTCAAAGTGGATGAAGTCCTTGTAATAGAATATTTCCAAATTTAATGAAATATGTGTTTCTTGCGTAACCATAAAAAAAAAAGTAACTTCAAGAACAATAAAAAAACGAAACCATAGCCACCATATCTCTAAATGTCAGGGCTAGCATGTATTGACACTTCTCGGACACTTTCAATTCAAGGTTATACCACGGTTATACTAACGAGAAAAAGGTGGTTATGTTGATTAAATCAATGAGTACTCTTAGCTTCGTTGAATAATAAGTTGATGGCACAAATAAATTAGTTTGCTTACCTTGTTTCCAACATTCAAGCCATGATGGTGAATGGGAATGTAGTGTGATGTGGAGGTAAGTGTCACACCATTAAGCTCTTTATTAGTGACTTATTTTGAATTCTTTGATGTTATCCATTCCCCTAGGAGGCACATAGATGGTATTTGGTGTGCAATGACTCCAATGACTAGAAACTCTTTCAATTAACAAAAATAATTATTCTTTTATTTTACCTTGGAGGTTAAGACCCATCTCCTGCAAGGCCTAAATAACCCCCCAAACGAAATTTTTAGCTCCTATCAATTGGAAAAAAAGAAGAAGAAGTGAGCACTAGGTTTAGTGGTTCAACTTTATTCCCTAGAATTGCATGAGGAGCCTCAAGTGATTTCAAAAAGGATACCAGAAGTTCTTAATCAACATGAGAAGGTATTTAAGTAGATACCTTGGGGACTACACCCAATCAAAGAGATGAACATGCTCTTGATTTAATTCTAGCTAGTCATCCAACCAATTTGATTGTATTACTATCCATAATCCAAGTGTGAAGGAAAGAAATTCGTCAAAGGATGTACTAGAGGATAAATCCTACATCCTAGCGAGAGTGCACTATCTTCTCTAATGATCTTAATTAGAAGAAAGATGAATCTTGCAAGAAGTGTTCTTTCTATAAGGGTCTCAACAAAATTGCACTCAAAGTTAAGTTTCTTATTATAGTTGATGAATTATAAGATGAATTACATGGAGTAATTTATTTTGCAAATCTTGAACTTTGCTCAAGATCATTCAACAGATTTAGCTTAAAGAAGAATATGCGCCTACAAAAAATTTTGGAACTCATGAAGTTCACTATGAATTCTTGGTGATGTCATTTGGACTCACTAATGTTCCATCTACATTACAAAGTGTCATGAATTTTATTTTATATCCTTTACTCATAAAATGTGTTTTAGTTTTCTTTGATGGCATTAAGATTTAAAGCAAATGTGGGAAGATCATTATAGACATGTGGATGCTTAAACACAACCAAATTTATGACAATAAATCTGAGTGCTTTTTAAAGGTACAAGAATCTTACATTGGCCATGTTCTATCACATCTACAAGAAAAGTGCTTGTATACCCCCGCATGTTTCCCTTTAGTAACATGCGATGAAATTAAAAAAAAAATGTAAAAGAGTGTATTAATTATGGTCTCCTAAGTAGATTTTTCCATTGTCTAAACACATGGAGATGATTAGGACATGTAAAAACTTCCTTAACTATTCTCTTCAAGTTTAAAGGAAGGCACTAAGGTTGAGAATCGTCAAGTAATAATCGTTATAACCTCATGCTGGAGATGATTGTGCATCATATGTTTAGGGATTTTATGTCCCCTTTTTGGTTAGAAATCTCATATTTATGATTTCTTGCCTTCCTAAGATCAAGCTAAGATTGTATTTCTCTTATTCATCCTTCTTATTTGAATGGAGAAGCACTTGAAGATTGATTGTTTGTTAATAAACCAAGTTGATTGTTTGTTAATAAACCAAGTTAGAGGAACCTGTGATTTGGTTAAGGAGGTATCATAGAGAACGTTCAATTATATTATGTGTGCTTGACGTTTTTTTATCTCAATACATAAAATATCTGCATGCCCCACCCACCCACAAATATTCAATGTACTTGATTGTTTCTCAATAAACCAAGATAGAGGAACCCACAGTTTAGTTAATGAGATATCATAGCGAAGACTCGGGTATATTATTTGTAATTGAAATTTTTCTATCTTATTATATAGAAGATATCTCACCCCCCACACCCCCATGACCAACAATCAATGTTTTATATGCATGCATTCACTTGTGCTTTCGATAGAGGACTAATCTTAGCCTGAAAGTAGTAGTTATTTAGGTAGTTATGAATTTGGCATTCTTGTTAATTATTGCAATTACGAGTTAAAATATTTGATAAATGTGTTTCTTGCTTCCTTTTGTGTATATTTCAAGTGGGAGTGACTTCGGACAAAGAAGAGAGCTTGGTTCAGTGGAGTTGATTAAGAAGGCTAGCCATCTAGCAAAAGATACCTTTCTATCATTATTTCTTTCTAAATTCTTAGTGTAACTATCTAAATATGAAATTAGAGTTTTTTTTTATATTTGATTTGATCTATTAGTGACATAACCCTCTATTAAGTTAGGATAAATATACTCTAACACAACTGGTGACTAATTTCCTTCATGAAACTCATGGGCACCCACATCACTTAAAGGAAGCTGTGGCGGTCAACCAAGTGCTAAAAAATCAATTTTTGTTTATAGATTTAGGATAATTAGGCCTATTAGGCATCTGGTCCTTTCTTAGATTTTCCAAATTCCTTTTCTTTATCCTTCAAAATCACCGTTTATATGTTTTTTTCATTATGCCTTTAACAAAAATTAATGATTGAGTATTGCTTAAAAATTACAGTTTCTCCTAGGCTCATTTGTGATCTCTTAGGAAATTTGATGCCCTAGGAGTGTTTTCATTTAAAGGAAAACATTAGATTTCTTTCATTGGATTTCTCTCATGAAAATCATAAAAAATATGCTTGCTTTGGTTATTTCCATTTACTGAAGAAATAATATTTCATTTAGGGTTTGAATGCTTGGTTCTTATGTTTTTTGTGAGTTGTTTATTTTCAAGAATCTATTCCATAGCTTAAAGCAATGTTTTCCATTTGCAAGTCTTTTCTTTTGGAATCTTTTTCTCATTTCCACATCCATGTAATCCTTTAAAAGCAATGTAACTAAAGTGAAATAGGATTGTTTTTCATTGATAGAAAACTTGTAGTAGTATAGGTTCTAGGGACTTAGTTATAGGATTGGAGAGTAAATTTTTCAAGGCCACATAAAACAAAGTTATGAGTTGACTATTTAAGTGTAAAATCCATTAGAAACAAGCATACTTATTATGAAAGAATACCTCACGCAAGAATCAAGCACAAGGTCATGTTGATTATGTGATTGAGATTATCCCCTCATTGCTTGCTTAGTGGGTTATGCATGTACGAGAAATTTAGGACAAGTGGCAAGTACTCAAGGTGACATCGTTTCTATGTAATTTTTTGGATATAGGACTCAGTGCCATGTTCCTTTCCCAAACATACACATGTGACCCACAATTTATTTTCTATTGGTTCTTATCCTTATTAAGAGCCATTTATCAAAACAACGAATCTAGCCAATGAAATTCACACCATTATGTAATTTGTTACTTCCAAAGGAATCCCAATCTGCAGTAGAATTATATTATTATTATTATTAAGTGATATTACATGTACGAGTTAAGTTCACTGTTTGATTTTTTGAGAGGTTAAAGTGAGTTCATCAAAGACTTAATGAGAGACTACTTACACTTCATAACATTCTAGAAACCAAACTTCTATAATATTTATCATAAATAATTATCAATAAATATCAACAACATAACAATTAATATTTAATTACACTGTAGATGTTTTTCTATCTGAGGGTCATTTTGACATGCACTATTCCCAATTCGTTGCCACTCTGAAGAATCAAAGAATGCCACGAGTCCTGTAACCTATGAACTAATCAGTGATTGCATGCTAATAAATTTGCATTCCCGTATTTGTGTGTTTAGGAATTTTATGGTACATCTACATATGATTTTTGGCCTATACTATGTTGGTGCATGACACATCCCCTCCCTTGCAATTTGTGTCGACCATCCTTCCCATATATGTTAGAAATTGGAAATTGTTGAATCCTCTTCCACTAATGTTCATTCAGACAACAATCATTAGTACCATGTCTTTATAAACTGTCGTGGAGTTGAAGTGAACAAAAACTTCACCTAGCGCTTGGGATCTCTATGAGTGCCTTTGGGAAACCTTCGCCTTTTTTATCATTCCATTTTGGATCCATCATCCAGTACATAATGAGTAGAGATGGCTTGAAATTTCACTTCAAGAAAATAAATCTCCCAAGGAGATTTTATGCTCTTTTTTTTTTCTAATTATTTCAGCTAGCAGTGGAGCCTCAAAGAATTTGTTCAAAGGATAGATCATGTTCCCATGGTTTTTGATGTAATTGTCATTACTATTTCCATTCTAGGAAAATTTAGATGAAAATGTGAAGTAAATGAGTCAGCATGGAAATATGTAAGCTCGATAATTTTAGTCTACTAGTTCCTGCAGTAGTTCAACTAAACCTTCATATTGTTGCATATGCTCCACCCCCTGGGCACTATTTTGAACTTGTTCAGTGGTCCAATTAGTTACACATTCTATATATGGTTGCATTCAAGTTGAAGATAGTTCTTGTATTTGATCCTCCATTAAAACGCAGATGCAACAGAAGTGATAAAATGAGATATGAAATTTCCTAAACCCCATTTTTCCCAAATAAACTCCCACTTTTCATTTAACCACAACCAAGCAGTCCCTTTGCTATTTCCATAAAGTACAAACACAATGTCTTGGTTCCACACCATAGACGACATTTATTGAAGTCTAATGGTTCTTATACAATAGCAGAATATGTATTCTATGCGATTGAACCTATATGCAAACTTTTTCTTAACTTAGATTTGTCTCCTTCAAAATTCTCAACAAAGATTCATAGCCATATTTATCAGAAGTTGTGACATTCTACATGAAAACCATCAATACAACCAATCTCATGTATGGAGGTAGAAGTGTTGTGTTTTTTTCAATCGTGAAGGAATTGAATTGTCTTTTCACTTCTACATGAGTTTCTTCATGCCCAAATTGAGATAAGTTTTCCAATGTCTTCCCTCTTAACATTGTATTCAAGTGATCCTCACTTGGGATATGATCCCACCCAAACACAATGATGATCAAAACGTTGAACAAATTTATCACCTCCATGGTATTTTTTAGATCATGGAGGTTACCAGACATGGCAATAATCACAACTCCAATTTTTGTTTACGGAAGGAATTGACGGATTTTTTTCTACCTTAGCTTGCACATCCTCCTCGACACTTGTGCCAAAATAAACCATGTAGCTCTTTAATGTCAATATATATTCATATAGGTTGTGCAATGCTTGCATCTTAATATGTGTATCAACATTCAAAGACAATGTGTATTTTCAAATATTTCTAATCTCCCTTTCTATCATGAATTTAGGTCTAACATTACCCAAAAAGAGAAGTGCCTAAATTAATATAAAATTCATCCGAGTGAAGTCAAAGTTTATACAAGGAAAAAAAAATCTTTACTATGTTGAGTGTTTCCTTATCCAACATTCCTATCATACCTGCTATTAGCACTCAGAATGTACCCAAGGTTGTAGAAGATAAATCCCAAGGTAACAACAGAACCACTATAAGAAAGGGAGTTGGTTTCTTTCTTTCTAGAGAGGGATCTCTCACAGATTTTTAACAGGGCCATATATAAAAATAAAACAAAATTTAGATTAAGTTTGTGGTTGAAACAAAGTAAGCATACATTGGGCTATGGAGTCACAAATATTCATGAACCACAGAACTGTTTGCAGGTGAAATTCTACAAAGCAAAGGTAGCACTTGGTTACAGTCAAAAAGAAATTTGTTTGGTGATAAAGAAAGAACAAGAACAATCCATCAACACAGAGCACCTAAAAGATGAATTTTGCATCAACTTTGGAAAGAAAGATTGGTGGATACCTGAAACAATAACCAGAGCATAACAATATGAATTCTGAACTATTACACACTTATTCCAGATATGAAGAACACATAATGTAAAGTTTGACAAGAAAGGCATGCACATAGGAAAGGAAATACAGACTGTAACTATGAAATACACAGGAATCTTTGCAGCAACAGGCCAACATTTTTCTCTGCAATTTTCTTAACGATATATCTCAAAATACATAACGCAAAAATCTCATTGGTTCCAACCTGTTCTTCCTCTATTGAGGGTATATTTATAGTAGCATAGGCTCCCAAGACCAACCTCGAAACATGGCAAAAAATGGTTGCAGCATGGGAATGAAAATCCTAACAAATGTTTATTTGGAAGATTCACCATGATCATAAACCAAGCATAAAAGAACGTTGGAACGCGCATGGTGGATCGGTTTGGGAAATTTGATAGCATGGACTTAGGCTTGGTTGCTAAAAATGACCGATAAGATAATTTTCACATGATCTGTAACAACTTTTATCCTTCCCTACTTTTGGACCGTTGATCTTTCAATCAAAACAAGGATACAAAAACACGTGTCTTAACCTTCCCGCTCTGTAAAATTCTGTTGAATTCTGGAAAATTAAATCAATGCCACTTTGAACTAGAGGACTTTTTCTCGGCTATGGATCTAGATCAAACCTTGATCTAATCCATCGAAACTTGCACCTTGTACCCAATTTCACTGATTTCAATTGTTCATTAATCCATGCATGTTGAATTAATGGAATTCACCTCCGCCATTGATATTACCTTAGCCTTAATCCTGGCCATCGAAACATGCAGGCCTTTAAACGATTCCACATATATGGATAACTATGTTATTCATTCAAATTAGATCAGCGAAATGAATTTCCACTGCTGATCTGATTCCTTCTTAGATCTACATTGTTGAAAAATGCACCATCATGCTCAATAAGGCGACCTTTGTTTCTTTGATTTCTGAACAGGATATCCAATGGGAAGGAGACAGTTCATTCACATATTTTTCTAATCACACAGGCACTCTTTCGACTTTTATCATGCATGTTTGCAATGTCCCCATTCAAATAATGGCATACTACGACGATTCCATCAATCCTACTAGTTTTGTAGGTTGGAAGGATACATTTGGAATTTTAATAAGGGAGCTAATAAATGATGTTTAGACATTAGAATGGAATAAATATTTAATAATGGAGCTTATTAAATAAATACAAGAGAAAATTTAAGTGGCAATGCAGCATGGAGACACATGGATATTATGGGGCCCACACAAGCTAGAATTTTTGTGCCACATGGCATCCTCTCTTGCAATTTCGAATCCATGGGAAGCCTAATGTTCTTGGATGATTTAGAAGGATAATACACTTGGACATATGCCTCATAGGTCGAATTGGGAAGGAAATGTAACTTACATGGGAGAGGAAGAGTCAAATGGGAGCTTCTTGGACCCTTGGGCTAGATTCCCTAACATCTATGACATCTATGACATCAATGATGAAGATGCTATGAAATTTATGACATATTGCAGAGATGAAGGTAGACATCTGACCATTATGACATGTCAAATCGAGATATAGCATCCAAGAGGGAATTCATGTGAGTTTGGGAAGCTCAATGGGTTCCTACTCGAATTGGGGGAAGATGGAAGGCTAAGAAAGGGAGGACACTGTTGAGCCGCAAAAATACCACATTTTTTTCATATTTCCTATACCATTTATCACCTTATTCCTATCTCACACTTCCATAAAACCATTATATTTCACCACTTTCATAATAAATATGGGTTTATATTACCATTTTCCAAATCATTTATTTTTGAGTATTTTGACTGAATTTGTGGTTAATTGTTGAGAAAAATAATATTTTTTCAGTTTACTTTAAAAGTTGGGTGAGTTTGGTGATGTTTACAGGTGTATTTGAAGACTTTAACAAGCTCAAAAGTGACCACCTAGATTCAGATTCGAATTTCATCTTCTAGATGCGAGCTAATTGCAAGGAGAAGATCATGGACATGTGGAGAGAATATCTCATCCAATACTTGTTGAGGATTTGAAGGGATGAGTTGTAAATTTGTTGAGGATTTTGAGGGATAAGTTGAGAGAATAGTGGATCTGTAATTATGATCAATTATCTTGAGTGCATGTATAAATAGGAGAGCTCTCTCCTCATTTTGGTTAGAGATCTCTCTAGTGGTGTAGAAGTAGAGAATAATTCAGAGTTAGTCATAGATTTGTGATTGTTATGTAATGGAGATGATGCTTTGATGCACATCCTTTGACTTTCTTATGTTAATATAGATTTCAAACAATTTCTTTCTCATGAACTGTTAATATAGGTTTTAAGTTATGTTTTGTTTATGAATTGATAGTATAGATTTTATGTGAGATCACAAGTTAATTTCAATTGCTTTATACCAGTTTATTTCATGCAATTTCATTCTTTCTTTATCAAGTTAATTTATTGAATTTCCTGTTTTCTGCAATTAGATTTATTTTTATGTCATTTATTGTTTTCATAACTTAGATTCAATTTCAGTTATAGATTAAGTTCAGCGACATTCTACCCCTGCATATATTTTGTATGTACCTCACAAGTCTACACTCTCTCTGGGTTGACAATTAAATCGTTGGATATCTGTTATAATTTGTTTAATAATTTGCACCAATAGACACATGACAAATATTGAGCACACACTCTATTTCGAATTGGATTGATTTTGTGTATGGATTGGTAACTTTATAAGGCTAAATATGTTTATGCAATATAGGGATCAACCAAGATAAGGGATTTTGATCATTTGAGAAATTTTCATTTGTGAAGAGAGAGAGCTAGTTGATGACTAGTTTCTTTCCTTAGCCAATTTCGAGGGTGAAAGATTCCCATCCAAGTTCATGTTTGGAGAGGGCAATTAGGTATTTCATGGATATTTCATGGATTTTTAATTTGCATTTTTAAGCTATAGAGAAGCTCGTAGTTCCTTCTAGTGTAACACTTTCTCTCACCCATTTCCAGTTTTTATTGCATATTCTTCCTCATGGAGGGATTGCACTTTGGGTGAGATATTGTAATCTTAGAGAGAGATTCTATTGATACATTTATGATTGTAATAAGTTTAATATTCTCTATTCTTTATTCTCATAAAGTCTCAGGTCGAAATATCAAAGGTTTGTATGTAAACGTGACTATTAGTGAGCAAACAATGACCATTTCCCCACTATATTGATGTATGCCATGGTAATGTTGATTATTTCAAATGGAAGAATGTATCTATGATACATTTATGATTAATGGACTGCAATTTATGATTATTACAAGTTTCATGTTCAGAACTTAAGTATTTGAGGTCGTTTTACTCAGTTTAATTGCATTTGGAGAATATTTGGTGCCATTTCCTCAAGGGTCAAATTAGTGATTTTGTAGCTATTTGGGAGAGGGTAATAACAGCCTATATAAAATAAATAATGATTCATATGAGACCTTAGCAAATTACCTTAATCATTATCTTCCTCTATTCAGAAATTTGAGTGGGTTTGGGAGCATTTGGTAAGCCATTTCCAACATTTATTAAGGGAGAATTGAAACCCCAATTTGCTAGTAAAGACTCCTACTTTGGAAAGAATATTAAACAATTTTTTAGAAGTAATTGGAGGGTGATAAATCATCCCTAAACATCATATTAAATTCTTAATATCACTCATACACCTTCTCAGAATATTTTGGAGCATTTGGGTCAATTTGCAGACCTAGACATCAAAACTAGTCAAAGGTCGAAATAGGAAAAAAGTGAAAAATTGGCCATTATAATAAAATTTCTAAAAAGGGACATTACAAGTGGTATCAAAGAATATTTTTGGAACCTGATGGTATTAAAAAGGATTCAAATCAATAATATACCACCCTTAGAACCTTAAGTTGAAAGTGTCTTTGTTCAAGGAGAAGAAGTAGAAGAAGAAGAGGTACATACTGTTGAAACTATGACTAACGAGGGGAAGGGACACATTGATCATGATAAGGAGGAATATATTAAATGTTAGGATATTTAGACACTTAGGAGTTAGTTAAGATCAACTTGTGTAATATATCCATTAGGTAAAAGTGTGTTTCTTTAGTATGCATTAGTATGCATTTGTAAATATTCTAATCCGACGGTCACGATATGTTCTAGACATAAAGTGATCCGACGGTTCAACTTCTCTTAGATCATACCTACCATTGATCCGTGGCTTAACACCCGATTGGTCTATGATCTCTATTTAAAGAGCATAGAGGGTCCTTGGCTAGTTTATCGATTATGAGAAGCTCATGTAAATTTCTTTCTTTTGCATAATAAATTGCTCCGAAGTAGCTATTTGGCCGGGGCCGTGGACTGTTTCCCTCTCGAGGGTTTTAACCACGTGACAAACATTGGTGTATTGATCTGTGATCTGTTTATGTGAAGCGGATATTCTTGGTGTTCGGTCCTTTGGGAGTACCCTGTGTACCCTAACATGGTATCAGAGCTTTTATGAAGAGTCGCTTTCGGTTTTGATCAAGATCTGGAACCGGTGTTGCCGAAACTTTTTTAAGGGTTTTTTGTTCTGGATTTTCTGTGTATTTGTGGCCTGTGGGAGCTGTTCCATTGCGTCCGGAGTGCCGTTTCTATTTGGAAACAATTTTCGTTTCATCGAAAACCGTTTCCGTTTGCTCCAGAAACACCCATTTCGGCAAATCTGAAGGTATAATGTTACAGTGACGGTTTTGTTTTTTTTAAATCTCTCATATTTTATCAGTATTATTATTAGATCATTTGTTTTAGTCTCGGACTGTTCCCTTCCCTGGCTGCGTATGCTCTTTGCTGTGCACCTTGCGCGATCGCGGCGAATCAGAAACAGTGAGGGAAAGTTTTTTTTTTCTTGTCTCCTCGGCTACGTATGCTCTTTGCCGTGCACCTTGTGCGATCACGGCAAATCAGAAACAGCGAGAAAACTTGAAAACGTAGGCTTTCCGGGTAAGCTGACCAAGATCTAACCCCATTGTGTGGAAAAAGTTTTTTTGTTTTTTTTTTTCATTTTTTTTGTGATTTGCAGGAAAAGAAAGCAAGCACGGAAAACGAGAGAGAAGAGT
>LPNX010224804.1:19081-48933 GCA_001517045.1 Pseudotsuga menziesii
CATTAAACTCATGAAATATCTCTTTGATGAAATAACAAAGAACATTACCCAACATCTTATGAAATTATTCGAATTTTTGGCTCACCTATTTGGAAGCAAAGGAGTAATAGGAGAGAGCAGTCGTTCACAATCAAAAGAAAAGAAGACAATGGGTGAGCATATTTTCTCAAGAACTGGACCCCATAATATACCCCATGAATTTCATAGCACACCAAGGCTTACTGCACCTAAATTTTGTATCCCCAAAGAAGATCCTAACATTCAACTTGAACTTTCTACAATGGAAAAAGAATTGGATAAATTGGAAGAAGATTGTAAGAAAAGTGTACCATTTGATTAGTACTTTCTTGCTTCAAACAAACTCAAAAATAAGGAAGATAATAGGTTAATATACCAAAACAAAGAATTAAATTATGCCATTGGTAAAGTGCCACTCCCTACTTTTGATGGTTCCTCTCAAAGTTGTGCTAACACTTGGGTGCAAAAATTAGATGTGTATTTTTAGCTGAATCTGATGGTGGAAGAAGATGCCTTAAAAATGGCCATCTTTCACTTGGAAGGATATGCCAATGAATAGTGGTTACATGGCCTAATCTCTTTGGGTCATGATCAGGTTAAAACATATGGAGAATTTATTGAAAGGGTACTAGAGAGGTTTGAGCAAAAAGATCGAGAATTGTCTTTCAAAGAACTAGCCCAATTGAAGCAAGTCACGACCCCATCATCTTTCAGTGTTGCACAAGTGGATGATTTTTTTTCAAATAAATATTCATATTGCATGGGCTCCCCAAGAGCATTGTAAGTGATAGAGATAGTAGATTCATGGGTGTTTTTTTGCAAGAAAGTTTTAGATCAGTGGGCACTCAGTTGAATCCAAGTACAATATATCATCCAAAAACTGATGGAAAAACAGAGAGGGTGAATCAATGGTTGGAAGGAAACATAAGAAACTATGTGGGAGAGAAACAAAAAACATGGGAAAAATGGCTACACTTGGGTGAGTTTTGCTACAACACCACTTTTCATATGTAAATAGGGATGTATCCTTTCAAAGAATTATATTGTTATGATGCACTTACCTTTGATGAGATGATATTTGGTGATAGTAGAGCTCCAACAGCTAAATATTGGGTGGAAGAGAGCCAAGAAATTTTAAATCTTTTGAAAGGCAATTTGCAGGTTGCCCAAAATCAGCAAAAACAATATGCAGATAGACATAGAGAAGAATGGATCTTTGAGGTTAATGATTTAGTATATCTGAGTTTGCATCCATACAAAGAAACATCTCTAAAAACGAATGGGGCATAAAAGCTAAGACCAAGATACTATAGTTCATACAAGGTAGTTTGGAAGATTGGGGAAGTAGCATATGAATTGGAACTTCCGGAAGTGAGTAAAATCCATAATGTATTTCATGTTTCTTGTCTCAAAAAAAAAATTCGTCAGCAAATTGTCACTTTAGAAATGCTTCCTCCTTTGAATGATGAAGGCCATCTCACACTTGTTCCAGAAAAGATTTTGAAGACAAGGGAAAGGAGATTGAGAAGCAGAACTATCAAAGAATACTTAGTGCAATGGATGGATCTACCAAGTGAAGATGCCACATGGGAACAGGAGAAAATTTTGCAGCATATAAATCTAAAATTGCTCGAGGACAATCAATCTTGGGTGGGGAGAGCTGCAATGTCCCCATTCAAATAATTTCATAGCATGACAATTCCATCAATCCTACTAGTTCCCTAGGTTGGATGGATACATTTGGAATTTTAATAAGGGAGATAATAAATTATATTCATACATTAGAATCAAATAAATATTTAATAATGGAGATTATTAAATAAATACAAGAGAAGTTGAAGTGGCAATGGAGCATGGAGACATATGGAGATTATGGGGCCTACACAAGCTAGAATTTTTGTGCCACATGCCATCCTCCTCTTGAGATTTCGAATCCATGGGAAGCATAATGTTCTTGGATGATTTATAAGGATAATACACTTGGACAAATGCCTCATAGGTTGAATTGAGAATGAATTCAACTTACATGGGAGAGGAAGAGTCAAATGGGAGCTTCTTGGACACTTGGGCTAGGTTCCCTAACATCTATGATATCTATGAAACCAATGATGAAGATGCTATGAAATTTATGACATATTGCAGACTTGAAGACTGACATCTAACCATTATGACATGTCAGGTCGAAATATAGTATCCAAGAGGGTGGTCATGTGAGTTGGGGAAGCTCAATTGCTTCCTACTTGAATTGGGGGAAGATGGAATGCTAGGAAAGGGATGACACATGGAAAATCTTGAGCACACACCCTAGTTCAAATTGGATTTATTTTGTGGATGAATTGGTAACCTTAGAAGGATAAATATGTTTATAAAATATAGGGATAAAAAATTATAAGGGATTTTGATCATTTGAGAAATTTTCATTTGTGAAGAGAGAGAGCTAGTGGATGACTAGTTTCTTGCCTCAGCCAATTTCGAGGGTGAAATATTTCCATCCAAGTTGGTGTTTGGAGAGGCCACTCAGGTATTTTATGGATATTTAATGGAGTTTGTATTTGCAGGTTTAAGATACAGGGAAGCTCCTGGTTCCTTCTAGTGTATCACTTTCTCTCAACCATTTCCAGTTTTTATTGCATATTCTTGCTCATGGAGGGATTGCTCTTTGGGTGAGCTATTGTAATATTTGGGACAGATTATCCTGATCCATTTCTGATTGTAATAATTTTAATATGATTTTTATTCATTCTCATAAATTCTCAAGTTGGAATATCAAATGGTTGTATGTAACAGTGACTATTAATGAGGAAACAATGACCATTTCCCCACTATATTGATGTATTCCATGGTAATGTTGATGTATATATGATATATTTATTATTAATGAACTTTATTATATGAGTATTACAAGTTTCATTTTCATCACTTAATCATTTGAGGTCATTTTACTTAGTTTAACTACATTTGGAGAAGATTTGGTGTCATTTCCCCAAGGGTCGAATTAGTGATTTTGTATCTATTTGGGATAGGGTCATAACATCCTGTATAAAATAAATAGTGATGCATACAAGACCTTAATTATGTCCCTTAAACATTTTCTTCCTCTATTCATAAATTCAAGTGGGTTTGGGAGCATTTGGGAAGTCATTTCCACCATTTACCGAGGGAGAATTGGAACCCCAATTTGCTAGTAAAGACTCCTAATTTGACCAGAATATTAAACAAGTTTTCAGATGTAATAGGAGAGTCATAAATTATCCCTGAACATAATATTCAAGTCTTAATATCACTCATACACATTCTCAGAATATTTTGGAGCATTTGGGTCAATTTGGAGACCTAGACATCAAAACTAGTGAAAGGTCGAAATAGGAAAAAAAGTGAAAAAATGGTCATTATAATAAAATTTCGAAAAAGGGACATTACAAGTGGTATTAGAGCATGGCCTTGGAACCTTATGTTATTAAAAAGGATTCAAATAAATAATCCACCACCCTTAGATCTTGAAGTTGAAGGAGAAGAAGTAGAAGAAGAAGAGGTACATTCTACTGAAACTATGACTAACAAGGGGAAGGGACACACTGATCATGAAGGAGGAAAATATTAAACTCATGAAATATATATTTTATTAAATAACCAAGAACATGGCATCGAAGGTTATGAATGGATTTGAATTGTTCACTAGCCGATTTGGAAGCAAAGGAGTAATAGGAGATAGCAGTAGTTCACAATCACAAGAAAAGAAGACGATGGGCGAGCATATTTTCTCAAGAACAAGACCCCATAATAGAACCCATGAATTTCAGAGCACACCAAGGCCTAGTGCACCTACATTTATTATACCCTGAGAAGAGCCTTACATTCAACTTGAACTTGCTACAATGGCAAAAGAATGGGATAAATTGGATGAAGATTGTAAGAAAAGTGTACCATTTGATCAGTACATTCTTGCTGCAAATAAACTCAAGAAGAAGGAAGATAATAGGTCTCTATACCAAAAAAAGAATTAAATTGTTCCATTGGTAAAGTTCCACTCCCTACTTTTGATGGTTCCTCTCAAAGTTCTGCTAACACTTGGGTGCAAAAATTAGATGTGTATTTTCAGTTGAATCCGATGGTGGAATAAGATGCCTTAAAAATGGACATCTTGCACTTGGAAGGAGATGCCAATGAATGGTGATTCCATGGCCTGAAAAATTTGGTTCATTGAGATAATTTATTGATAGAGTACTAGAGATATTTGAGCAAAAAGATCCAGAATTGTCTTTTAAATTAGAACTATCCCAATTGAAGCAAGTCGGGAACCCTACGGATTATATGATGGAATTTCAAAAATTATCAGTCAAGGTGGATGATGTGTCTATGGGAAGGTTAGAATTGATGTTCAATGAATTTTTGGATGAAATCTTAAATTTTTTGGTCAAATCCCACAAGCCCACTACATTAAAAGATGCAATGGGCTTGACTAGAGATCTCCGAAATGTGCTTCCTAGAACAAGATTCCCTCCCAAGCCTAACTTCATATTTGAAAAGAAACCTTGGAAAAGAGATACACCTGATAAAAATCCTTGGGAAAGAGATTCACTTGAAAATAATAATAAAGAAGGACTAAACATGGATGAACTTCGAATAAAAAAGTTGTGCTTCACATGCTTTCAACCATGGACAACGGGGCATAAATGTACTAAGGGAAAAGCTCAATACATAGAAGTATTTTATGATAATGATGAGTATGAAGGGGCTATGGATGAAAAAGGAAAAAATTCATATCAAGTGGAGGCATATGAGACAACAATTGAAGAAGAAATACAAGAAGAAAATCAACCTTCATCGGACAAAGCAAGAATGGCAGTACTTCCAGCAGTGCCTCGCTATCACACTATTAGAAACAAGGGTGTGGTACTAGGAAAAAGAGATTTAGTTTTGGTAGATGGAGGAGCCACACATAACTTAATTTATGCTGATATGGTTGAGAAAATTAATATACCTATTGAACCATTCGATGGATTGACATTTGTCATTCCTGATCACAACACAATGCAGTGCAAAACATGGGTTCCAAAGCTGCAAGTCACCGTAGGTAACTATACTTTGTTGATAGTTCTTATGTGGTTGATGTTGATGATACTAATGTGGTTTTGGGAGTGAAATGGTTGTATTAAATAGGGTATCATACAGTAAATTATCAAATTCCTGAGATGAAATTTCAAGATCAGTACTAAGGTTTGAGAGGGAAGCACACTTACCCAAATCAAGTGGTGACTTTCAATAGTATGAGATATATATTGAGGAATGGGGACATATAATAGGATTTTGAATGTCATATCTCATATCCTAGGCCAAACATAAATGTTTTTTAACACCAAAAGGAGATAGAGAAACTATTGAAAAAGTATGAAAAAGTTTTAAGAGATCTTCCACATGGTAGACCTCCTGATAGGGGGGTTGAGCACAACATTGTTTTGGAAGAGGGTACTTCACCCATTCAAATACCACCTTATAGACATCCCAATAAATTCAGATATGGGATTGAGAAGGCCATCCAATAACTCTCAGATTTGGAACTCATTAGACCAAGCTCTAGCTCTTATGCTTCTTCAATAGTGTTGGTAAAGAAAAAATATGGAACCTTGAGGATGTGTATATATTTTAGAGGTTTGAAAAAGAAGACCATCAAGAATAGGTATCCTATTCCTAGGATTTATGAGCTCATGGATGAGTTATTTGGAGCCAAATATTTCTCCAAAATTGACCTTAGATCAGATTATCACCAAATTCGAATGAAGGAAGAAGATGTGAAAAAGACTGCTTTTCGATGTCATTATGGCCACTTTGAGTTTCTTGTTATGTCATTTGTATTAAATAATGCTCCAGCCACATTTCAAGCATGCATAAATAGAATATTGTGCAAGCAGCTTGGAATTTTCAGTTTGGTCTTATTTAATAATATTCTCATTTATAGTAAAACTTGGGAAGAGCACTTGCAACATCTAGAGATTGTGTTGAAAAATTTGCAAGAACAGTCCTTGTTTGCTTAAATGTCTAAATATGAATTCGGGATGAAGGAAATATTGTATCTTGGGAACATTATTGGGAAAGGAGGAGTAAGGGTACACATGGAAAAATTTAGGGCTATCTTAGAATGGCCATCACCAAAAAACATCAACGAATTAAGAGGCTTCATTGGAATATGCACCTATTATAGAAAGTTTGTGAAAGGGTTCTCCAAGTTGACTTCTCCACTCATTGATTTGACTAAGAAGGATGCTTTCAAGTAAGATGAAGAGGCTGAAATTCCTTCCAAAAAATGAAAGAGGTAATGAGTAGTTTTCCCATGCTTGCATTACCTAATTTTTCTAAGCCTTTTGTTGTTGAATGTGATGCTTTAGGTGGAGGAATAGGGGTTGTCCTAAATCAAGTCCAACACCCTATAGACTTTGAGAGCAGAAAGTTACAGCCTGATGAAAAAATTTACTCCTTATATGACAAATAAATTTTGGCCATCATGCATGCATTGGAAAAGTTTCGACAATACTTGGTACGAAATAAATTTGTGGTGAAAACTGACCACAATAGTCTAAGGCGCTTCCTCACCCAAAAGGATCTAAATGAAAGGAAACAAAAGTGGGTAAGAAAGATTCAAGATTATGATTTTGATATTGAATATGTGAAATGAAAGAATTAAATTGTAGCATATGAATTATCTTGAAGACCTTCTATTTCTTTCATGGACATTACCAAGGATTGGAAAAACATGCTACTAGTTGAATATACCAAAGATAAATTTTCTTGTGATGTATTAGATGGAATCAAGAGGGATGATAAATATAGGATTGTGAATGGGCTGATATATTATAAGGATATAATTTATTTGGTTCAATATTCAAATCTCAAGTACAAAATTTTGCAAGAAGCACATGATTCCCCACTAGTTGGCCATCCGGGGATCTTCAAAACTTATAGGAAATTAAGGAAAATATTATTTTGGAAGGGGATGAAGGAATATGTTTAGAAATATGTGAATGAATGTAAGGTATGTCAGAAAAAAAAAATCAGAACTTACATGCCCATCTAGGTTATTGCAACTGTTTCCCATTCCGGAACAAAAATGGGAAAGTATCTCAATGAATTTCATCACCGGTTTGCCCAAATATTTGGGTAAGGATTGCATATAAGTGGTATTGGATAGATTTAAAAAAAATTCTCACTTATTTTCTGTTACATCATATTTAAGTGCTGCACAAGTGCCTGATATTTGTTTCAAATAAATATTTAGATTGCATGGGATCCCCAAGAGCATTGTAAGTGATAGAGATAGTAGATTCATGGGTTTTTTTGGCAAGAAATTTTTAGATTGGTGGGCACTCAGTTGAATCCAAGTACAATATATCATCCAAAAATTGATGGATAAACAGAGAGGGCGAATCAATGGTTGGAAGGGTACCTAAGAAACTATGTGAGAGAGCAACAAAAATCATGGGCAAAATGGCTACACTTGGGTGAGTTTCGATAGAACAACACTTTTAATATGTCAATAGGGATGTCTACTTTCAAAGCATTATATGATTATGATGCAATTACCTTTGTTGAGATGATATTTGGTGATAGTAGAGCTCCAAAAGCTAAAGATTGGGTGGAAAAGAGCCAAAAAATTTTAAATCTTTTGAATGACAATTTTCACATTGCCCAAAATCAGCAAAAACAATATGAAAATAGACAAACATCTCTAAAATGTAATGGGCCAGAAAAGCTAAAACTAGGATACTGTGGCCTATACAAGGTAGTTCGGAAGATTGGGGAAGTAGCATATGAATTGGAACTTCCCGAAGGGAGTAAAATCCATAATGTATTTCATTTTTCTTGTCTCAAAAACTATCTTGGTAAGAAAATTGTCACTTCATATATACTTCCTCCTTTGGATGATGAAGGTCAGCTCACACTTGTTCTAGAAAATATTTTGAAGACAAGGGAAAGGAGATTGAGAAGCAGAACTATTAAGGAATACTTAATACAATGGAAGTATCTACCAATTGAAGATGCCACATGAGAAGAGGAGAATATTTTTCAGCATCCAAATCTGAAATTGCTTAAGGACAAGCAATCTTGGGTGGGGAGGATGGTAATGTCCCCATTCAAATAATTTCATAGCAGGACAATTCTATCAATCCTACTAATTCCCTAGGTTGGATGGATACATTTGGAATTTTAATAAGGGAGCTAATAAATGATGTTCAAACATTAGAATGGAATAAATATTTAATAATGGAGCTTATTAAATAAATGCAAGAGAAAATTGAAGGGGCAATGGAGCATGGAGACACATGGAGATTATGGGGCCCACACAGGTTAGAATTTATGTGCCACATGGATTCCTCCTCTTCCAATTTTGAATCCATGGGACGAATAATGTTCACAAATGAGTTATAAGGCTAATACACTTGGAAATATTCCTCATAGGTCGAATTGGGAAGTAAATGTAACTTACATGGGATAGAAAGAGTCAGATGTGAGCTTCTTGGACACTTGGGATAGATTCCCTAACATCTATGGCATCTATGACACTAATGATGAAGATGTTATGATATTTATGGCATATTGCAGACCTGAAGGGTGATATATGGCCAGTATGACATGTTAGGTCGAAATATAGCATCCAAGAGGGCTCTCATGTGAATTGGGGAAGCTCAATGGGTTCCTACTCGAATTGGGGGAAGATGGAAGGCTAGGAAAGGGAGGACACATGGAAAATCTTGAGCACACACCCTAATTTGAATTGGATTGAATTTGTGGATTGATTGGTAACATTATAAGGGTAAATATGATTATAAAATATAGGGATCAACCAAGAGAAGGGATTTTTATCATTTGAGAAATTTTTAGTTGTGAAGAGAGAGAGCTAGTGGATGACTAGTTTCTTGCCTTAGCCAATTTCGAGGGTGAAAGATTCCCATCCAAGTTGGTGTTTGGAGAGGACACTCAGGTATTTCATGGATATTTAATGGATTTTATATTTTCAGGTGTAAGCTACATGGAAGCTTGTGGTTCCTTCTAGTGCAACACCTTCTCTCAACCATTTCGAGTTTTTATTGCATATTCTTGCTCATGGATGGATTACGCCTTGGGTGAGTTATTGTACTCTTTGGGAGAGTTTCTCCTGATCCATTTATGATTGTAATAAGTTTAATATTCTGTGTTATTCATTTTCATAAAGTATCAGGTCAAAATATCAAAGGGTTGTATGTAAAAGTGACTATTAAGGAGCAAACAATGACCATTCCCCCACTATATTGATGTATGCCATGGTAATGCTGCTTATTTCGAATGGAAGAATCTATATATAATATATTTATGATGAATATACTGTAATTTATGAGTATCGCAAGTTTCATGTTCAGCACTTAAGCATTTGAGGTCATTTTACTCAGTTTAATTGCATTTGGAGAAGATTCGGTGCCATTTCCCCAAGGGTCGAATTAGTGATTTTGTATTTGTTTGGGAGAGGGTCATAACAGCCTCTATAAATGGAATAATTATGCATATTATACCTTAAAAATTTCCCTTAATAATCCTCTTCCTCTATTCATAAATTCTAGTGGGTTTGGGAGCATTTGGGAAGCCATTTCTAGCATTTACCCGGGGAGAATTGGAACCCCAATTTGATAGTAAAGACTCCTACTTTGTCCATAATATTAAACAAGTTTGAAGAAGTAATTGGAGGGAAATAAATAATCCCTTAACATCATATTCAATTATTAATATCACTCATACACCTTCTCAGAATATTTGGGAGCATTTCGGTCAATTTGGAGACCTAGACATTAAAACTAGTCAAAGGTTGAAATAGGAAAAAAATGTGAAAAATTGGTCATTATAATAAAATTTGGAAAAAGGGACACTAAAATTGGTCTAACAGCATGGTCTTGGAACCTGATGGAATTAACAAGGATTCAAATCAATAAGCCACCACCCTTATAACTTGAAGTTGAAGGTGTTTTTGTTGAAGGAGAAGAAGAAGAAGAAGAGGTACATTCTGCTAAAAATATGACTAACGAGGGGAAGGGACACACTGATCATGATAAGGAGGAATATATTAAACTCATGAAACCTATATTTCATGACATAACCAAGAACATGACCCAACATCTTATGAAAGGATTTGAATTGTTGTCTATCCAATTTCGAAGCAAAGGAGTAATAGGAGATAGCAGTAGTTCACAATCATAAGAAAAGAAGATGATGGGTGAGCATATTTTATTGAGAACAGGACCACATACTAGACCCATGAATTTAATAGCACACCAAGTCCTACTGCACCTAAATTAGTTATGCCCAAAGAAGATCCTAACATTCAACTTGAACTTGATACAATGGAAAAAGAATAAGATAAACTGGATAAATATTGTAAGAAAAGTGTACCATTTGATTAGTACTTTCTTCCTGAAAACAAACTCAAGAAGAAGGAATATAATAGGTCTCTATACCAAAAAAAATAATTAAATTGTTCCATTGGTAAATTTACACTCCCTAATTTTTATGGTTCCTCTCAAAGTTCTGCTAACACTTGGGTGCAAAAATTAGATGTGTATTTTAAGTTGAATCCGATGGTGGAAGAAGATGCCTTAAAAATGGCCATATTGCAATTGGAAGGAGATGCAAATAAATGGTGGTTCCATGGACCTAAAAATTTGGGTCATGATCAAGTTAAAACATATGGAGAATTTATTGACAAGGTATTATAGATATTTGAGCAAAAAGATCTAGATTTATCTTTCAAAGAACTATCCCAATTCAAGCAACTCGGGAGTCCTACTAATTATATGATGGAATTTAAAAAATTATCAGTCAAGGTGGTTGATGTTCCTATGGGAAGGTTAGTATTTATGTTCATTGAAGGTTTTGATGAACCCTTAAAAGTTTTGTTCAATTCCCACAAGCCCACTACATTAAAAGATGCAATGAGCTTCACTAGAGATCTCCAAAATGTGCTTCCTAGAATAAGATTCCCTCCCAAGCCTAACTTCATATTTGAAAAGAAAGATTGGAAAAGAGATACATCTGATAAAACGTCTAGGAAAAGAGATTCACTTGAAAATAATAATAAAGAAGGACTAAAAAGGGATGAACTTTGAAGAAAAAAATTGTTCTTCACATGCTTTCAACTATAGACACCGAGGCATAAATGTACTGAGGGAAAATCTCAATACATAGAATTATTTTCTGATAATGATGAATATGAAGGGGGTATGGATGAAGGACACATTTCAAATCAAGAGGAGGCATATGAGATAGCATCTGAAGAAGAAATACAAGAAAAAAATCAGCATTCACTAGATAAAGCAATAATGGTAGTACTTTCAATAGTGCCTCGCTATCACACTATTCGATGCAAGGATGTGGTACTATGACAAAGATATTCAGTTTTGGTAGATGGCAGAGACACACATAAATTCATTGATGCATATATGGTGGATAAAGGAAGATACCTATAGAAGCATTCGATGTCTTGACAATTGTCATTCCTGGTCACAACACAATGCAGTGCAAGACATGGGTTCCAAAGCTGCAAGTCACCGTAGCTAACTATACTTTTGTTGATAGTTTTTATGTGGTTGATGTTGCTGATACTAATGCAGTTTAGGGAGTGCAATGGTTGTATTCTATAGGGGAGCATACAATAAATTATCAAATTCTTGAGATGAAATTTTAATATTCAAAAGGTGTAGTAAGGGTTGTGAGAGGGAAACACACTTAACCAAATCAAGTAGCGACTTGCAATAGTATGAGATCTATATTGAGGCATGGGGACATAGACTGAGATATTGAATGTCATATCATAGCTCCCAAGCCAAAAATAAAGGTTGTTTAACACCCAAAGGAGATAGAGAAACTATTGAAAAAATATGAAAATGTTTTTAGAGATCTTCCACATGGTAGACCACCTGATAGGGGTGTTAAGCACAACATTATTTTGGAGGAGGGTACTTCACCCATCAAATACCACCTTATAGAAATCCCAATAAATTCATAGATGGGATTGAGAAGGCCATCCAATAACTCTTAGAGTTGGGACTCATTAGACCAAGCTCTAGCCCTTATCCTTCTTCAGTAGTGTTGGTAAAGAAAAAAAATGGAACCTTGAGGACGTGTATAGATTTTAGAGATTTAAACAAGAATACCATCAAGAATAGGTATCCTATTCCTAGGATTGATGAGCTCATGGATGATCTATTTGGAGCCAAATATTTCTCCAAAATTAACCTTAGATCAGGTTATCACCAAATTCGAATGAAGGAAGACGATGTGCAAAAGACTGCTTTTCGATGTCATTATGGTCACTTTGAGTTTCTTATTATGCCTTTTGGATTAACTAATGCTCCAGCCACATTTCAAGCATGCATCAATAGAATCTTTTGCAAGAATCTTAAAATGTTAATTTTGTTCTTTTTTGATGATATTCTCATTTATAGTAAAACTTGGGAACAACACTTGCAACATCTAGAGATTGTGTTGAAAACTTTGAAACAACAGTCCTTGTTTACTAAGATGTCTAAATGTGAATCTGGATGAAGGAACTATTGTGTATTTGGAAAATTATTGTGAAATAAGGAGTGAAATTACACATGGAAAAAATCAGGGCTATCTTAGAATGACCATCACCAAAAAACATCATTGAATTAAGAGGCTTCATTGGAATATGCACCTATTATAGAAAGTTTGTGAAAGGGTTCTCCAAGTTGAATTCTCCACTCACTTCTTTGACTAAGAAGGATGCCTTAAAGTTCTATGAAGAGGATGAAAAGGACCTCCAAAAAATGAAAGAGGTAATGAGTAGTTGTCCCATACTTGCATCACCTGATTTTTCTAAGCCTTTTGTTGTTGAATGTGATGCTTCAGGTGGAGGAATAGGGCATGTACTTAACCAAGGCCAACACCCTATAGCCTTTGAGAGTAGAAAGTTATAGCCTTGTGAAAAATTTTACTCCATATATGACAACAAAATGTTTTCCATCATGCATGCATTGGCCAAATTTCGACAATACTTGGTAGGAAACAAGTTCGTGCTGAAAACTAACCAAAATAGTCTAAGGCACTTCCTCACCCAAAAGGATATAAATAAAAGGAAACAAAAGTGGGTCAGAAAGATTCAAGATTATGATTTTGATATTGAATATGTGAAAGGAAAGAATAACATTGTAGCAGATGCATTATCTCAAAGACCTTCTATTTCTCTCATGGACATTGCCAAGGATTGGAAAAACATGCTACTAGTTGAATATGCCAAAGATAAATTTGCTTGTGATGTATTAGATGGAATTAAGGGGGATGATAAATATAGGATTGTGAATGAGATGATATTTTATAAGGGCAGAATTTATTTGGTTCAATATTCAAATCTCAAGTACAAAATTTTGCAAGAAGCACATGATTCCCCACTAGCTGGCCATCCGGGGATCTTCAAAACTTATAGGCAATTAAGGAAAATATTGTTTTGGAAGGGGCTGAAGGAAGATGCTAAGAAATATGTGAATTAATGTAAGGTATGTCAGCAAAACAAATAAGAAATTACATGCCAAGCTGGTTTATTGCAACCATTTCCCAGTCCGGAGCAAAAATGGGACATTATCTGAATGGATTTCATCACTGGTTTGCCCAAATCTTTCGGTAAGGATTGCATATATGTGGTAGTGGATAAATTGAAATTTTTTTCTTGTTTATTTGTTGTTACATCATCTTTTAGTGCTGCACAAGTGGCCGATATGTTTTTCAACGAAATCTTCAGATTGCATGGACTCCCTAAGAGCATTGTAAGTGATAGAGATAGTAGATTCATGAGTTCTTTTTGGCAAGAAATTTTTAGATTAGTGGGCACTTAGTTGACTCCAAGTACAATCTATCATCCAAAAAGTGATGTAAAAACAAAGAGGGTGAATCAATGGCTGTAAGGGTACCTAAGAAACTAGGTGTGTCAAAACCCCAAATTTTCACAAAAATTTAAAATTTTGAGATAACATAAAATGCCGAATCTATGGTTTACTAAAAGCTAATGGTTAGAAGAAAAAGAAAATAGTCCAATGATTAGTATTACATATTTTCAAATTACGTTAACTAAGTAGTTTCCTTTTCATAACATAAATAAGGTTTACTTGTGTATGGTTTTATTTCAGTTTACTGATGAGTATTCTTTATGGAAAGTAGGTGGAATCCAACTTTGAATCCTAGGCTTACTTAGCATTTATGCTAACGCAGAAAGATTACCAGTTCTTACAGGTTTACAGGTATGATTGAACAAGTAAACGTTTTAAATTCATGAAGTATCAAGAAGTGTTTCTATTTGGAATTAAAATGCTTAGTAGATAAGCAAATAAATTCCAAGCAACTTCCGTGAGGTAAAGTAGTTTATTTTCTCCAGTTTTTCTTGTAGCAAAGTACAACTAAATGAGTTCCTTTCTTTAGCAAACTTAGCGATAGTAAAGATAATTGATGTGGACTCTAGACTTGTAATCTTTGTTGCAAAGTAACTTCTATTTAATCATGCTTATCTTGCAAATGTTATACTTATTGTACTATTGGTTTCTATACATGGAAGAGCTTCTATCAATACTAATAGTAAGATTCTCATTAGAATATAAAATTTGACTTTATTTTTAACTTACTAGTTATGGTAAGTATCAACCTATTATTCATATGTACAATTTAGTTGCTCCCTAACTGGTTATTAGCTTCCTCGTCAAAGTCGTATTGCATGTACTATTGTTTCATATACATTATCGCAATATTTACTTGAGTACCAAGCTGTTCGCTATTTGCATTCTTTAGAAAATATTACTGCCTGTAAATCTTATTGATATTAAAAGCTTGATTAGGGTAGAATCAATTTCATAATTTCACATGGAAAAATAATTGCCTTTACTTCTTAAATCTAAGTCACTCAACATTGTTCCAAAGATTAAGGACTTGAGTAAGGTTATATCATTATAATTCTTATTATTATCATAATGCCATTATCACATGAAGTTAATGTCTATAATAGCTTTCAAGGTAGATATTTCTACTATGAACAATTATCTATCCTGTGCTAAGTACAAGTTATCTTGTATAATTACAAAAATTATCTTACCAAATAAATATTCATGGTAAGTTGCTAGCGATTGCCAAGTTGAGAAACAACTAATGTAAAAGAATTCATGATCATATTCTTTTACTATGCTAGCCAACTTTATAGTTTATTACCATTCAAATCATTGGTTTTATAAGGGTTATGAACATGCATAATCCACTATGTTTATAAACATACAAATCTATAGTTAGTTTGAAGGTTCTAAATGATTTAAATTTGGATTTATCCACACATCAAAAGGTTATTCCACTTTGCTAGGGTCAATGTTGAAGAAATTAGGGTTTAACATAACGCTCATGTCGTGCTATTAACCTTACGATATAAAAGATCTATGATTAGAGATGGGATAATAATAGGGCATATGCCATAGTTCACGCATCGCTTTATTAAGAAATACATATGATTTACGATGTGATATTTTACATGTACAACATCATAGCTTGTGCAAAGTTTGATATTAAATCATTGTTTAAATTATTGGAATTATTGGATCGCAGGTAAACTATTGAGTCGACCCACGCATGGTTGGAATATTTGAGGGCACGTGGTCACCTCCTGGACATGTATTGGTCGTATATAACTTTTGTAACCCTAACACTTTGTTATTTTCCCTCTGATGTTCATGTTGTCCTTCGGGCTATTCTACAAGGTCTCATGGCAGCCGTGAGTGTTCTCCCTACTCTATCTTTCTCCAACGCTTGAGTTATTGTTGCTGTAGCCTCCAATATTCGGTATTGTTGCCATTTCTTTGTAACTATGGGTTTTTACTCTGCAAGAGTTGTTGGTTTCATTTGCATTTGTCTTGCGGCCTATCTGTAACTCCATTTGGATTTTTCAGTAGCCTGTCACTGCTGTGCAAAGCTGAGGCTTCTCTGGCTGTTGGTTGATCTCCTTCGTTGTTGTAGGGTTTTGAGAAAACATGTGCACGCTTTGCTGTTAATGATAGTCCCATTGCTAGAATGTTCTTTCTCCTTATTAAGGTAATTATTTAGTTTTCATTCCATATTAGAAGTTATACCGCATAGTATTTTTTACAGTAGAGTTTACAATATTTTAAGAAATTCGTAAATAACACTCTGCATTGTAAACTCTTTGCAGGAACTTGAGATAGAGTTTGCATTCCATGATGAAACAATTGCTAGCTGTCTTCAAAGGCCGTGACTTCAAACAGGTAAGACTTGCGTTCATCGTTTGGGTTCTTTCCCTGCTTGTAACATGGTTATCGATGGGAAACCCTGAGTGTGGAAGCTTGTCCAGCTTCATCTTTAGCTTTGCAGTTTGTTTTTAAAAGGTGTTATTGGTTTTATTATGTCTTCAAACCCTCGTTGTGTCTATGGGTAAACCCGGCTATGAGCTAGGTGTTGTATTTGGTTTAACATTCTAGCCATATGGCCTGTCAATGTAATGCAATAGTTTGTTAAGATAGTTATGTCTTTGAGCTCGGACTTGGTTTACAGTATTACTATTTTGATACTGTGTGTAACTTAGGGCTTTTACCCTATTCGACTATGAATGAAGATGATTACTCTTTAGTATATTTTGTAATAGATTATTGTTAATATTTTTAAGGCTATCACTGAGTCTTAGTGTAATTTATTTTACTTGTTTTCTCATGAATAGGAGCTAGGGTTTTCCTGAATGAAACCCTTGTTTAAACAATTCTTTAAATTTATTTAAGTGGGTTCTGTTATTTGTAAAACAAATATTGTTTTAAGTTAATATTATTATCAGAGTGTATTGAGATTTCTTAAATTTGTATTTATTCGTATATTTGTTATAAGGACCGTGACCAGTTGGTACCAGTTTAATTGTTTATTAATATATAAAGATCTAAACAAATGGATTATAACTTGGTTGTTTTTATTGAAAACAAAATATTTAAAATTAGGGTTTCGACCCTGCAGTTTTCTTTTGCAGGTATAAACCTGTTAATAATTATAGAACAGTTATTTACTTAGATATGTATTTCATTTATATATTAGTTATTATCATATTCTTATTTTTTTATTTACTTAAGCTAACAGGTTGAAATTACTCAGAATTCAGATTCTGTAACTTAGTTTAGTTTTCTCTTTATATTTAAATACTTTAATAATACACTACTTGCTTTATAGTATTTTTTAGACTTAGTTTAGTTAATATTATTAGTAAATAAAACTAAGTACCTGTAGTTTATTTCTTTATTCAACTGAATGTAATAAAGTAGTTTGAATGGGTTATTTCTACTGCATTTGCAAATAGTTATCAACACAAAGATATATATATATATATATATAACATAGTTTAACCTCCAGCATATTTTAACTTAAAATAAAAAGAAGCATAAGCTACTGTATGTAAACACAATATCTTAACTACTAGGGTACTTTCTTATCATAATGATTCTTTTACCTGTACTAGTTTTTCGCTATTTCTTTTCCAATTCATTTACATAAATAAACTTGTAAAAATAATAACACAGATAACTAGATTATTGTTCTTTCTTGATAATAATCTACATTCTAAAATAAATTACGTTGCTATTATGAAATGCAGAACCACATCTATTCTAATCAGTCTCTTAACATTTTCTTCATCTACTTTAAATACTATGTATGTGCTGGAGTACTGCCTAGTCCTTCCAGGCGTGAAAAAACACAGATTAGAATTATTCTCCATCTTAACACATTGCTATTTCATATTCATTTCTTCAGTAATCTAAAATATTTCTAACTCTAACATTTTACAACTAAATATTTAACATTCATTTAATAGTTAGATTCAAATTTAACTATCTAACACAGTAAAACAAAATAATGTAGAACCCGATTAGGATAGAAAACAAAAGTGTTAGGAGGTCGTTCCTCCCTACCAACTCCTGGAGAGCGCTCAAACAACGCTTCCTCAAGACCCCCGAGCATGTTCCTGGTCTTCTTGGCTGAGAACTAGTGGAGCATGCAAACAAAAGACTAGTCCAATGACTCAGTAAACACTCTGCACTCAGCAGTAAGATCCTTCAACTAAAAAGCTGCACTAGATCACTTAGCAGTTATCCCCTCAAACTCTTTCCACAAATCCATTCCATTGAATTTCTCTGAAGTACATTCACCCAATGATTACTTCTCTAGAATGAGCAGCCTCATCTCTCTTCAATGGGTATTTTTATAAAGATTGCCTAGGTCTTTTGGGTCAGTAATCATTAACTGAGCCACCTGCTCTGATCCCACTTTCTTGGGGGATCATGACCCCAAATGTAGGGAGGTTTCCACCTGCAGCAGTTGGGAGGGGTTTGAGGATGTTGCCACATGTCTGTTTGCTCTCCACCCAGTCTCCTCCACCAAATTGACCAGTAAACACTCTTTTAACAGCACTCCTAAGTTGTTTTCTCCACCTTTATTTATTTATAATTAAAAAATATCCTTGACTCTGCTAAGTCATCAATTACAACTTAGCATAAAATTTAACATATTGTCCTTAAATAAAATAATATAAGATAATATAGTTTTTTGCAAAATTGGGGTAGTTTGATTATTCATGGATTTTCTTCAGTTCCTATATTTTTCTCTTTAACAGCATCATCATTGGGCTTCATTTTTGGATCTCTAGCAACATAATTTTGATAAAAAAAGATTCTCTAAAGGGATTAGGACTTCAGGGATATGATTACTCTTCAACTGAACTATATTCTCCCCCCTAGTGAGTTTTTTAGATTTCTGTTTACATCAAATTTCTTCTTCACTCTCTTCAGCATCTTGGAAATTTTCAAAATTGTCATTTTCACTATCTATATGAATATTTACAAATTCACCAGATAAATCTAAAAATATTTTTATTTCAATATCATCTTCAAATACTTGCCAGTATTTGGAACTATCTGATATGGAAGGGTCTGTTCACAATATCAACTTTATAATCTATCTGGCTAGTAGTGGGAGTTTTAAACTTACCAGCAACAACAACCAAAGAGTAAGCTACCGTGTTTTCATATATGTGAATCACTCTGATTTTTTGCTATGTAAAATAGTTACCAAACATATCCCATACCTCATTTCTATAATCCCTCATTATGGGATGTTTGGTTTGATAACTGTCATTCACTTGGTTTATTACAAGCTCTGAATCTCCCATGACTTGTAGCCTCTTTGCTCCCATATCCTTCAAATTATTCAATTCTAGTAATAATACTTCATACTCTGCCACATTATTGGTACATTCAAAAGTTAACTTATATGACAGAGCCTTAAAATGCCTGATAGGAGAGATAATGTATACACCAGCACCAGCGCCAATGTTTGCCACAAATCCATCAAAATACATGGTCCAGAGACCTTCGTCTTTATGTTTATTTTCCAAATCCTCTTGTCTCTTTGCCAACTCTTGCTCCTCCTTAACTTCAATGGATACAGGAATTTTAGGATCACAGGGAAGACCATCATTAAAGAAAATGGAAGATCCTAAGTTAGTATCAACATCATAGATAACATGATTATGTGGTTTTTCTTGGATGCTAACTACATAAGGTGATATTTTCTCACTGTATAAACTCTTATCCCCACCAACCACAGGAATGGTAGCATAAGACATATCCATTTGTAAACTTCCTTTCAGTTTAGAAGTCCAATCCCTTGACAACAATACACCAAATTTCGGAGGAATGTATGCTACAACAACATCCATTACCACAGTCTTAGATGTCATTTTTGTCAAAATTACCACCATATCCTTAATAAATTCAAGACACTTCACCTTCTTGGAATCAAAGGATTACAAATATTTATATGGCCTGGTAACTTCGAGTCACAAAATTTCTACCACTCCCTTCAGTATTAAATTATGAGATGCACATGAATCTATCATAGCATTGTGCACAATCATATCATGTACATTTAAACTTAGGTAAAAAGGAGGAGCTTCATCATCATCCACATTTTCATTTTTTGACCCAAAGACAATGGTAGGAGCATCAACTTCCACCTCTAGGATATCTGGTTGAAATTCTCGCTGACTCTTGACAATGTCTATTATTTTGTCTTTGTATTCCTTGTTTCTTAACAATTAATTGAAAGGAATGTAAAATTTCAATTTTGAGAGCTCTGTCTACAAGTTAAAGTGGAAACAACTTTCTCTACATCCACCAGTGTTGGTTGTTTAACTTATTTTGTTTTCTCTATTTTATTTTATGATTCTTTATATACAATGGGTTCTTTTTTTTCACTTCTCTTTTTTGTATTTTGTTGACTACGAGAAGGTTGATTTTGATTGAACCTTCCTTTATTTATAGTGACATCCCTATTTCTCAATTTGATATTTCTCTGGACATCATCTATGGCATGCAAATATCCTATTTGGTACTGCTCTGACTCTTCCTCAAAATTATTATTGGCATCTTCCTGAGCAAACATACTATTCTCTTCCTCAATGAGGTATATTTCAGAATCCAAGTCACCAAAATGGTGAACATGATCCTCAATAGATTCATACTCATATGCATCTGCAACATAGTTCTTAGGAAAAGGTGGCCTTATTTGCAGATCATCTCGATTTCTAGGATTCCTCATATCTCTCTGTCTAATTTGTGGAGGTGGGGGAGGATTGGGCCTTCTAAAGTTTGGATTTCTTATTTTAGGTTCATTTTTTTCTCTATTCAATGGTCTGTTATCCACAGTCAGCCTATCCATCAGCTTCTCAATTGTTTTCATCATCGTTTCAAACTTTACATCATTATAAGAAGCAACATAAGAATCAGAAGGAACATTTTCTTCTCTAGCTTTCCTTCTTTCTACTTTCTACTTTATTTTTTCACTTACCATCATATTATATTCCACTTATAAAGCATCTTGAAACATAATAGGAAGACTTGTTTATTTTCTCTCTCTTAATAATAATGCAAAGTCACCATCAAAGGCATCATCATAATGGAGTTTTGTAGAGACTACAAGGGGTTTAATATCAACAGGAATAGAGTTATACAACCCTCATAAATCGACTAGAAAACTCATGGAAATATTAAAATCCTCCTTTATTAAGATTATTATATTGAGAAAGCACTTGCAAAGGACTTGTCTTATCATCCCATCTTTCTAAGAATGAAGTTTGGAAAGCTTCAAATGTTGCAATGGACCTAGCAGGTAGATCTCTAAACCATTTCTTTGTCTCTCCTGACAAACTTAGTACAAACAACCTCATCTTAATATCATCTTAATCAACCAGTGCCAAGTCCACATAATCATCAAATATATCAACATGTTGTCTTGCTGTGAAATTTCCATCCCCATCATAGAAGGGAATCTTTTGGGCATAATTTTGAGGAATTTCATGCAATACATCAGGTAAGGCCAATGGAGCAAACCTAGAAGCCATCTATCCAGGTCGATTTGGAATAAGAGGAGGATTTTGAAAGACTAGAGGGGTTTGAACAGTTGGTGGGATAAAAGGATGCAAGTTTTGAACAATGGGGTTTCTTTCTTCAGTTTTCACAGAGTTTTGAAGGTTGTGCCAAAGAGAATCAAGAAAATATGATTCTAACCTACTGGGATTTGTTTATGTTTCCTTCAAATCAGATTTTGATTTTGATTTCACCAAGGACCTTTCAAAATTTGTCTCCTTCCCAAAATCCTGAATGCTATGAAATTCTTGAGAAGATGAAGCACCAAAATAAGAAATATATATTTGTTCTTTTCCCTTATTTCTAAGCAATCTTTCTGTATTTTCCACACTTAGTAATGTTTCAGTGTTAGGGTTACCTCATGTATGTGACCTCTTGGTAGCCAGGATGCCTTCTGAAATCTTGCTAGAAAACAATGTGGAGTCGCCAGGGAAAATATACAACCTATTTAAAATGCATAAGTCTTTGTCTACGCATATAAACCCTTTCTTCTTGGAATATTTGTTGTCTCTCATAGGGTTGAATTTCACTTTCACTCCCCGGCAACAACGCCAATTTGTTAGAACTCAAAATGTACCCAAGGTTGTAGAAGGTCAATCCCAAGGTAACAATAGAACCACTTTAAGAAAGGGAGCTATCTTCTTCCTTTCTAGAGAGGGATCTCTCACAAATTTTCAATAGGGCCAGATATAAAAGTAAAAAAAAATTCAGATTAAGTTTGTGGTTGAAACAAATCAAGCATACATTGGGATATGGAGTTACAAATATTCATTAATCACAAAACTATTTGCAGGTGAAATTATACAAAGGAAAGGTAGCACTCTATTACAGTAAAAAATCAATTTGTCTGGTGATAAAGAAAGAACAAGAACAGTTCATCAACATAGAGCACCTAAAATATTAATTTTGCATCAACTTTGGAAAGAAATATTTGTGGATACCTGAAAAATAGCTAGATCATAACAATACGAATTCTAAACTATTACACACTTATTGCAGATATGAAGAACGCATAATGTCAAGTTTGACAGGGAAGACATGCACATAGGAAAGGAAATAATAGACTATAACTATGAAATACACAGGAATATTTGCAACAACAAGCCAACATTCAGATATGCAATTTTCTTAATGATATATCTCAAAATGCATAACGCAAAAATATCATAGGTTCCAACCTGTTCTTCCTCTATTAAGGGTATATTTATCGTAGCATAGGCTCTCGAGACCAACCTCGAAATAGAGCAAAAAATGGTCGGAGCATGGGAATAAAAATCCTAACAAATGTTGATCTCAAATATTCACCATGATCATAAACCAAATAGAAAAGCACACTGGAATGCAGTTGGTGGATCATTTTGGAAAATTTGACAGTAGAGACTTAGGCTTGCTTGCTGAAAACGACCGACAAAAGGATTTCCGCACGACCTGGAACAATTTTTAAGGCTTCTCTGCATATTTAATTGGGAAATTGTTTCTGGACTGTTGATATTTCAATCAAAACAAGGATACAAAAACACATGTCTAAACCTGCCTACTCTGTAAAATCATGCTAAATTCTGGAAAATTAAATCAACACAACTTTGAACTAGCAGAATTTTTCTCGGCCATGGATCTAGATCAAACCTTGATATGAGCCGTCGAAACCTGTACCTTGTACCCAATTTCCCTGACTTCAATTGTTCATTAATATGTGCATGTTGAATCAATGGAATTCACCTTCGTCGTTGATCTTACCTTATCCTTAATCGTGGCCATCGAAACATGCAGTACTTTAAACGATTCCACAGATATAGATAGATATTTTATTCGTGCAATTTAGATCAACGGAATGAATTTCCACCGTTGATATGATTCCTTCTTAGATCTACACCATTGAAAAATGCACCATCATGATCAATAAAGTGAACTTTGCATCTCTAATTTCTGAGCACGATATCCAATGGGGAGGAGAAATGTCATTCACACACGTTTCTCCTCATGCAGATTCTCTTTTCATTTTCAGCGTGCATGTTGTATCAGCGAAATTAACCTCTACCATAGATCTGAGATCAAGGGTGATCTGGGCCATTGAAATTTGTGGGGCCTACCTCATGCACATGTATCTCTTTTATGCACCGTCGATGTCAGAAATAGACCTTCCCCGCCATTGATCTGAGATCTGCAGAAAGCGGAAAGCAAGCTTCAACTTTTCCTCAACCAAAATCATGTGTCTTCCGCTTTTCGATTTTTTCTTTTCCATCCTTTCCTTTTCACACCGTTGATCTCTGTAAGATTCATTCTGAGTTGTTTATCTGAGATCAAGTTTGTGGGATGCGAAAAATGGAAGTCCATAACTCTTCTTTTACGATTCTAAATTTCATGTTTCTGCACTCCTCTTTCTCATTTCTTTCTACACCGTTGATCTTGTGTGGGATCTTCCTGAACCACAAATCTTATGGATAACGGAAACTGGGACTTCAACTTTTCACAACCAAATTCTTATGTTTTCCTCCTTTCGATCTCCGCCTCTCTACTCTCTTCTAGACCGTCGATCTAGGGGATCGCGGAATGCAGAATTTCAACATTTCATGATCAAATTATTAAGTTTTTTGCGTTTCAATCTCTTCCCTTTGTTATTTTTTGATTCGTTGATATTTGGTAGAAACGCTCTGAGCCATCAGATCTCGGACTGCGGAAAAAGGAAATCTAGATTTTAACTTATTCAAAGTTCAACTTTGATCTTTTTGCTCCCTCCTTTCCGAACCATTGATATTCGGCATAAACATTATGATTCATAGATGTTGGACTATGGAAAGAGGACATCGGGTTTTCCAAGTTTTGTAATCATTGATATATGTGGACATCGGGTTCTGCCTTTTACTACTTTCTAAGTCATTGATATATGCGGAAATTCTCTGAACCGTCAAATCTTCAAACTACGGAAATTGGAATTTGGGATTCTAATTTTCAAAGCCAAACTTCTTGCCTTTTTCGCTTCTTCTACTGGACCTTTGATCTGTGGTAGAAACGTTCTGAGCCATTGGTTCTCGGACTGCGGGGAGTGGAAGTCGGGTTTATCACTTTCCACAACCGAAACTCACTTTTTTGCCTTTTTGCTCCCAATTTTGCCTTGGAGAAAATTATTTTAGGCCTTTGATTTCCTCTATTACACATCCATACCTCCCATTCCCTATCATCATTCAACTAGGAGTGGATTTCTTCATTTACATGCATTTTCAAGGTCCAAAATCAGAATCCTTTAAGTATTTGTCATTTTTAATCTATAAATGTCCCTTCAAACATCTGCAAACCCTCATCAACATTATTTAAGGTCCTATGATATGAAAATTTACAAACCTTATTCCTTCATTTGTTGGACAAATCCCTTACCAATTACATAGACCAAAAATGGTGCTAACACCTACCTCATAATGAACAAAAACCACAAGAGAAGAAAAAGGAAATGCATAGAAGCATCTCAATATTTAGTGTGAAACCACATATTGTACAACTCCATATGCTTAAACAAAATTCCAACTAGATGTTTGAATGTGCTCATACATTGGGAAGCAACTTTACTAGGTTAAATAAACACTTAATACAATTATGCAAAATCGTTAAGAAAGAATAGTGAACTCTCAATTGTCTCAAGTCTTCCATGTTTAAAAAAAAATGCCTCAATTCTTTACAAAAATTTGAGGGGGTCTTCGAAGTAAAGTAAGGACTTCCTTAATTACAAAAATGATGGGCTAGAAGCAACATGAACTTTCTGGGTATTTTTGAAGTAAAAGAAAGAGTGCATCAATACAAAAGTGAAGTGATGGGATAGAAGTACATGACATACAACTATTGAAATATCATTTAGTGTTAAAGGCCTTTTATTAACCTTAAAACTTATGGTGCCTCAAGGGGTAACGCATGGTGTAAAGGTAACAAAGAGATGTATCATGTGAAGTGTATATGAGATATGTGATATCTTGTCACTTAATGTAACATTACTAAAATAGAAAGTATTTTAAAAAAACATGTTTTTCATATAAAAAATTAAAACCAAATAAATAAATAAATCCATGTAGATTTGTAAAATAAAATAAAATTAAAATATTTAAAAAAATAAGATAAAAAGTTTACATTTCAATAAATTGAATTCTTCTCAATGGTGTATCTATGGTGGTTTATAATAATTTAATCGCTAACATTACATAATTAACAATAATTTAATGTATAATATTACATAATTATGTCACTAGTATTATACTAGCACAACCACAAGTAAAGTGGTTGTTGAACACTGATTAATTCTGTGGACATGGTTGGGTGTTAAACAAAGGATAAAATGATAGAAGACCCCTCCCTAAGGCCTTCTTATTCCGAATATAGCACTTAGTGTTCTAGGTTATTTACACACACTGTACAAGCTTAAAACCTACTTGAGACTTTAGAACACACTTTTGGCTCTAATTCTATCTTTAACTCCATAGCCAACTTTGGCTCTTCCACTAAATTAGTCAATGTTCTGCTGAATATAATTCAAGTTATAACCTTACGCGTTTAGCACTCAGTTGCTTACTATTGTCCCACTCTCAATGCATAGGACCTCCTTTTCAAGGCTTAAGACCCTTTTACATATGACTTAAGTACTTACCATCAATTTCCACACAACACATGTGTCCATCCTAAATACCCAAGGGCTCAAACTTGAGTGCTTACTACCAGCCTTCGCATGACTCAAACAACCATACCATAGACTCTTCATTCGTGCTCAAGGGCATATCACTCCCAATTCAAATAGTATTGAAAGAGTGCTTAGCCTCTACCACCGAGTGCCTTCATCTATCACATATGATTAACCACCATATTCAAAGAGGCTTATCGCATTCCATTGCTCATGCCAACTATAACCTCCTTAAGCACCCGAGGGTTTATCGCACTCACACAACAGTACATTGTCCACTTAAATCATAACGCTTGAATCCCCATACATTAATACTCTTCAATGCTCCATTTTTTACACCATATAACCATATCATATTCTTGAAGGCCTATCCCAATAACAAAAGGCATTTCATCCAACTCTGAATTTCCACATCGACATTTCCTTGACCAATCCTTATCAACAAATAACCATCTCTTCACCATTCGATCATTCAAAAAATGCATAACTATCATTGGATTTTCTGTCTATGAATCCTCAGACTGCCTATGTGCCATAACATACCATAATGCCTATCTATGCACAATCAAACTATTATTTCTACAAATCCCTGTGATATCTTTGTAGATCCCTCTCATTTGGTTACTAAAACCTTCTATGATTTGAATAAATATCGACGACCACACATTGTCAGTCCCTCTTTCTAAATGTCTCGATATTTCCTTCCATTTCTAGGGATTTTACAGACACTCACGCACTTGCAAATTCCTAAACCAGTATTTCTACACCCTTACTAGCTGACCCATTTATTCCTTGTTCTCTGTTGGGTGTTATATTGACTAGATTAATACACCTAATATTTAATTATTGACCAGGGTTGGTAGGCTTTGATTTGATGCAAAATATATGCGAAGGTAGATGGGTTCCTAGGGCGTTGTAGAAATACTTTAACAAACAAAAGATCAGAAGATCTTTCAAAATGAAAAACTGAGTCAAAATCCTAAGAATCTAATCATTAATGTGATTGAACTAGAACAAAGCATCAAAATAGGATAATATCAGACTATTCTATTTAACAAATGAGAATATAACCATTGTTTTTTATAATGAATTCTATTAAGTAACTTCAAGAGACAACTATTCAAAGAAAGTGTATTTTTGGAAATACAATTACAAAAACCAAATAATTTATAAACAAATAAATCCTAACTAAAAAAGATACTATCAACAACTGCTTAAAAGGCTATAATGCAAAGGAAGCTTAAATAAGTGAATGGAAAACTAAGAAAGAGAAACAAGTAGAAAAACTTAATAAAGAAAATTGAATAAGAGAAGCAACTACAAAATTTAATAAAAGAAACTGAATTCTATCCTACAAGTATTTATTGGTAATCACACAGTGAAAAGGAAACTATTCCTAAAGATAACACTACTAATCCTAAGTTTACATGCAAATAGATAAATTAATGAAAAAGCATAATTATAAAACAATACAAGAGTGTCAAATAAAAGAAATCAGAAACAAAATAAAAGAAACAAAACATGACCTAACTCAAAACATGTTTTAAAATGAAAGGATAAAACTTTAAATAAAACAATATAACTTTAAGTCTAAATGATCAACAAAACTGTCATTTAACCATTACAGTCAAAGCATATCTAAAAACCAAAGAAACAAAGCTTCAAATAGATTTAAAACTCATTAAAAACATTAAAAATAAAACAGTAAGTTGAATAACAGACTGGACGAATGATTGGATAACTGACTAGACGGATGACTGGACATACAAACTGAATGAAAGACAAAATAGACAGTCCGAATGGCAGTCTGTATACAAAAAATGGTAGAAAAAGACCTAAATGATCTAATTATCAGTTGATTTCATGCACATGTTTATACAATGCATAAAGGAAATAAACAAACCTATTTAATCATCATATTTAATAGTGAAATAAAAAAAATACAAATACATGAAAATAAGAAAATAATTGCTATTAATAAACAAACGGGAAATTTATATTAAATAAAATTATAACAAGAAAGAAATAAACAGAGCTTAATATATTTAAATTGATAAAAACAATCTACTCCATTTAAATTGATAAAAACAATCTTCTCTATCTTCTTATGAACAAAACTAAATAATAAGCTGGAAATGAAATGACAGAAACAAATAGAAAACAACTATGCGCGCAATCTAGCTTTGTAATTCTGGAAATAAAATGCATTACAGAAAGCAAATGAAATAAACATTTACAATAACTTAATGAAATAAACAAACTAGAAATGAAAACTGAGTTAGCTACAAAGAAAAATAATGAAAGCAACAAAAGAAAACCTCTGGTTGATGAGGGGCCCTCTCAGCAATTAGGGGTGACTCCCGGCTAGTGCTTACTCAATACTCAGAAAAAAAGAAAACAATTCAAGGATATGAATTCTTCCAATGTAACCAGGTTCGAAACAAAATTAAAAATATACCTTTATCCACATACAAGAAAAATATTACAGTGATTGTTTGGATATGAAGAACCAAACAACCTGTTCGATTTAGCAGTAATAGGCATTGAAACAGAGGATGGTACCGTGTCTTGGTTCCCTCTTGGAACCATATTTCAATGTGTCTTATGTATTCTAGGTTCTCTCCTTCATTTGTTATGTCACACGATCTTTCATTAAACCCTAGAATGCATACAAAATCTGATTTTGGTGATGGGGAATATTTAGGTTCTAATGTTTGTCTAGGGAACCATATTTCAATGTGTCTTATGTATTCTAGGTTCTCTCCTTCATTTTTTATGTCACACGGTCTTTCATTAAACCCTAGAATGCATACAAAATCTGAGTTTGGTGATGGGGAATATTCAGGTTCTAATGTTTTTCCTTCGTCAAATGATATGCATTCTATGTCGATCTTATCTTCTTGTGGAAAAGGCCAAGTAGAAACTTCATTTTCTTTCGTATTGTCTATGACTCCTAGATCTACCACCTCTCTAGGTCTCATATGAATTTCTTGTAATAATGTTGGTGAGGTGGGTAAATGTTGCAGTGCAACACTGAAAGCATATTGTACTTCTTTATTATTGTTAGAATGTGGAATGGATTGAACAGGAATGTGCGTAGGGCATAGAGGAGGTTTATGAGAAGGTTCTTGTGGCAGGTGTAGTTGATTATCTTGTGTAGTTGATCTTACCGAGGAAATAGAATATTGTTGAAAATCTTGTGGAGAGTGTAGAGGAACAGGAAGTGTTGCATCATAAGAGAGAGTATCCCTATGATCATCAGATGCGACAGAAAGGATTTGTGAACAAGGTTGACAGGGGTTAAGATGAGGCTGAGAGGAGGGTATATTCTTACTAATCTTGAATTTTTCTCTTGAATACATTCTACATAATTCACAAACATTATCATATGATAATTAAGATACATCACCTATTCCCATCAGGTTTAATATTTCTAAATATTCATTTTTTATACCTTTGAGTAATTTTTTTTTCAAGGTATCCTTCCTTGACTGTCTTAGTTTTGATCTCTGAAGGTTTTATTGAAAGCGTTTGACATAGTTTTCCAAATTTTCTTCTTCTTCTTGTGTTATTTCCAAGATGTCCTCATTGACCCTACAATAATAACCACTTATACTATGAAACGAGAACTCGACACAGTTCTCGTTTTTCTCTCTCCTAATTTTAGTAGCTATTTTTACCCCCGTTTCAAAAATGGTTGA
>LPNX010224824.1:6341-16980 GCA_001517045.1 Pseudotsuga menziesii
AAGTTTTGGGCAATAGGGTAGACCCAAGTTTTAATCCTTTTGCTTTGCACCAACAAAAGACCCACAGTGTTGGCCCTTTCGGCAACAACCTGCGCGCAGGTTGCAGTCTCACCCGAAACAGCTATGGGGTGCCGCAGAATCAGGTTTCTGTAGGTAGAGAAGGATATTACTGTACCTTAGCCTTTAATAACTTATAATCAATAACCACAGTGCTCTGACTTTCATATAAATACAACTTCGGGGATAAATAAACAAACAGTGACTTTCTTAACCCTTTAGTGGGAATTCACAGTGAAGCTATGTATTATCAGTGATCTTATTTATCAGATGTATATAATTAGTAATTCATAAAAGACAATCAGAAATAGAAACAGCACAAGAACCACAACACTAGATATAACATGGTTCACCCCCAGTGTAGGGGCTACGTCCACAAAACTGTGTTTTATTCAACTTGCTACAAAATCATAGTTTTTATCTACGCACTCAGCTGCAAATCTTTTCAAGTCCCTTAAGCCACGCACACAGCTGCATATTTCCTTTAATCTCTTACAAACCCCTCTGCGCACACAGCTGCAGAGGTCGTCCACGCACACAGCTAGGACTTAATGTTCTCATGCCAAAATAGCCTTAGCTTCACCTTAATTCTCTTTCATCAAAAACCTAACCTTTCATCTTCACACAAGTGCTTATTTATACAGCGCACTATTTACAAAACATGGATTCAAACCATGCGCACCCCAAACCCTAAACCCTGGTCTTAAACCATGGGTTTATTACAACAGAGGACTTTGAATCAACCCCCAACACCCCTAACACTATTTGGAGTCAAAACCCGCGGAGTTACCCACCTTAAGGACCGTTAGGGTGCGCGCCCCAATAGGCCCCTAAGACTCACCAGTGTCCCGTCTCGGGGCACTCATCTACTCGACTGGTGGTAGAATTTGTTTAGCGAAGACACTATGTGCTAGTTACTGGATTCCTTCTTGCTATTGCCAGCTTCCTGCTTCTTTCCTTTTTGTTATTTATGCTGAGCAAGGGCTTGTGGATCCATCTGCAACCCCATCCTTCCATCTTTTTGTTGAACACTTGACCATCCACAACTCGGGGTTCCTTGAATTGTGTGTTAAGCTGCATAAGACAAACAACCACCCTGGTTATGCCAAACCAGGGAGGTACATGGCGGGATTCTCCAGAGTCTTCGTGCAAGGCCTTATGGCTTTCGTCGCTCCACATTAGAGCAGACTTGTGCCTGCCTTCGCCTGATTTAGAGCAAACTTATGCCTACCTTTGTACCCAAGTTGAATACGATTGTACTGGCAGATTACTCAGAAGGTTCTGCAGACCTCTCTCTCTGAACTCTCGCACTAGCTCCTGGACTTCACAATTGTTTGACATGGCTCCCGCCGAGCAAACTCTAAGAAGTGCTTTGTGGAGGACTTCACGGACCAATCTAGCTTTCTTATAGAATCTCGTTACAAAATATGTCATCATAGTGTATTAATGATGCTAAATCTGCTTGAATGCCGGAAGTCTTGTCACACATAGCCTCAGATTTTCCCCAAAATCTCATACATTAGAGGAAATTTGGGGTCTAAAATGGGCCTTATAAGAAAACGTGCAAAAATAAGTTTTTGTGAGTTGGAATTCAAGAACCAATAGAATTTCAATAAAATAAGCCAACCATAATGGTTGAATTGACATATTTGTCATTAAAAAAAACTACTTTTTTTATTCGTATTTTCGACATATCTCATTGTGTTTTTACTCAAATTTCGATCAGGAGAGATCTTTGGATGCGTAATTTGATTCCGCATCCATCGAGTACCCACACTGCATACTTTTGACCAACCCCTCTACCCCAAAAACAAGAAATACCTGAAAAATGTGATGATGATGTCATCATCACATTTTTTCAGGTATTTCTTGTTTTTGGGGTAGAGGGGTCCGTCAAAAGTATGTAGTGTGGGTACTCGTTGGATGTGTAATCAAATTCTGCATCCAATGAGCTCTCTCGATCAAAATTTGAGTAAAAACACAGGGAGATATGTCGAAAATACGAACACAAAAAGTAGTTTTTTTCATTCTTCCTCCAAAATTAATTAATATTAATTTATTATTTTAACTATTATTTTATTATTTTAACTATTATTTTATTATTTTCCCTAGGAGGCCCATTTTAGACCCCAAAATTCTTCTAATGATTATGGGTATTGAGAGTAGCTCACGTGTCGGTGCCGCCAGATCCATTTTGTCCCATCTGCCACATTCTAGGCTGCGGCACATCTTGGACCTACGACATAACAATGACCTTTCACTTCGACACAGTATGAACCTACGACCCACGACCGACCTTCGGCTTCCCTTACTTCATCCTTCGGACGAAAGAAACTGCTATATTTCATAATGCGAAGAACAACTTCTCTTATGGTCTAGTACCCAATTTCAGCTGTTCTTTGTACGTAGACTTTCTTGGGGCTACCTTCGATTCTAAGTGCCTGGCCTATCCCTGTACTTTTTTAGACGAATCCCATTTATCATAGAAGGAAATATTTCTCCATTTAACTTAGCTAGCTGGACTGCGCCCCCATCAGTAACTTTCTGCATTATATATGGTCCCTTCCAATGTGTCTTGAAATTTCCTGGAAACTTCATGAATTTGCTATCATATAAGAGCACAATATCACCCTGCTGGAATTGTTTCTTCTTGATGTGTCTGTCATGCCATGCTTTTTCTCGAGCTTTCTGCACCTGTTGCTAGAATCCTGCAATAAATCTATCCTCCTCAAGTTCTAATATCTTTGTCAATCTTTCTGTCATTACGGCTGGGTCATCCATCTTGGTGAAAGCAGATATTCTGAGGCTAGGAACAATGTACTCCATGGACATAATGGCGTCTTTCCCATAGACCAACCGAAAAGGTGTATGGCCTGTCAACTTCTTGCAAGTAGTTCTGTAAGCCCAGAGCACTGCTGGAATTTGAAGATCCCAATCATTTCTGTTAGCATTACAAACCTTTTCCAAAGCATGCTCAAGGATTTTATTAAAAGCTTCGACAGTCCCATTTGCTTGTGGATGATAGGCTGTACTTCTCTGATGATACACTTGAAATTCTTCAGTCAGTACTTCAATAGTTTTATTTAGGAAATGTGATCCTTGATCGCTCATAAGAACGCGAGGACACCCAAACTTGGACAAGATGTGATCGAAGATGAATTTCGCAGTTGTAGCAGTGCTACATTTCTTGAATGGTTGAGCTTCATCCCAACGGGTAAGGTAGTCAGTCACTGTAATAATATATCTCACTCCGGACTTCTTCGCAGGGGGGTTGATAGGGACAAGAAATTCAATAGCCCATTTGTCAAAGGCTTGTAAGGTTACCTGCGGGAATAGGGGCATTTCATCCCTCCTAGATGGTTTACCTGTCCTCTGACAGACATCGCAGCTGTGGCAATATTCCTTTGCATCCTTCTGAACTATGGGCCACCATAAGCCGGCTGTCAAAATATTCTGTGCCATAGCTTTTCCTGCATAATGACCTCCTGCTGCGCCAGAGTGTGCCTCAGCCAAAATTAGTGGCTTTTCTTGCTCCAGGACACATCTGCGCAGTATTTCATCTGGTCCCATTTTATACAGCTGTCCCCCTATTAAGGTGAAATCTGCTGCTCAAACTACCAACTGCTTCTTCTGCTGTGTGGTCATCTCGAGGGGTGGAAAGCCTATAGACAATTACTGAACAATATCCTGAAAAATATTCATCAACTCTCTAAATAGCAAATAACTGGGCATCAGGAAGACCTTCGTCCAAGCTGGTAGGTTCTTCGCCTAACTCGAGTCTCGACAAGTGGTCAGGTCCTAGGTTAAGTCTCCCAGGCTTAACGATGATCTCAAAATCATATTCCTGGAACAGAATCAACCATCTGCATATTCTTCCACCTAGCACAGGCTTGTTAACCAAATACTTCAAAGTAGAATGGTCAGTAAACATCTTAAAATGAGATCCTAGCAGATAATGTCAAAACTTCTGTAGTGCATATACCATAGCGAGACCTTCGCGTTCTATCGTAGTATAATTTTTCTCCGCTGTGGACAATTTTCTGCTTGCAAAAGAAATAGGGTGGTCGATATTACCTGCGCCTGACTGAGCTAGCACAGTACCTAGATAAATGGAGGATGCATCGACATGCACATGAAACTCCTTGTTCCAATCAGGAAATACTAGAATAGGGGCAGTGACCATCTTTTCCTTCAAAATATCTAAGCTTGCTTGGCACTCCGGTGTCCATTCGAACTTAATATCTTTCTTCAGCTGCCTTTCCATCGGGGCGGTAATCTGAGCATATCCTTGGATGAATTTCTTGTAGTAACCGGTGTGACCAAGCATCGTGTGAAGTTGTTTGATGAACTTCAGAGGTGGCAGGCTCACAATAATAGCAATCTTCGCAGGATCCATCATCAATCCCTGCTTACATACAACATGACCAAGCATGATGCCAAAAGGTGCACAAAAGATACACTTTTTTAGATTTAAGGAAATTTGGTGTTGTCTACACTTGTTCAACATAAGTATCAAACTAGTTATATGGTATTTCACTAGCCCAAAAATAGTCCAATCATCAAAATACACTTCTAAGAATTTATGTATATATTCCTTAAACGCGGAGATGACCACTCTAGAAAAAGATAGCAGGTGCATTATTCAACCCAAAGGGCATAACAGTATACTGAAAGGATCCAATTTTGGTAGAAAAGGTTGTCTTATGTCGATCCTCTAGAGCAATGCGGATCTGATGGTATCCAGAAAAACCATCGGTAAAAGAGTACACTTCTTGACCCCCAACATTGTCAAGCACTTCATCTGTAAAGGGGGTGGGAAAAGGATCATGCAGACAGGCATCATTTAGTTTCCTTAGATCGACACAGATTCGGATTTCACCCTTAGTCTTCTTTTCCTCTACCACCATAGTACTGACCTACTCAGATTCCTCAACAGGCTCAATTATTCCTACAACGAGCATTTTATCCAGCTCCACCTTAACCTTTTCCTTATACTTCGGATTCAATCTATAAGGACGCTGCTTCACAGGCTTCGCATCAGGTCTCAAAGGGATCTTCATTACATCGATATCACCCAGGATACCTTTCATTTCGGAGAACTTCATCAGAAAGAGATCCTGGTACTCATGGAGAAGTTGGGTTACTTTGCTTACCATCTCATCATCCCAATAGTCGCCAATGGTAGCAAAATTAGACTGTTCATTGGATCCAATGTTAACTATGCGCGTCTTCAGGGGCTGAGTCACTTCCGGGGCTTTAACTACTGGTCCATGCACATCGTAGCATCCTTCTGACTCAGGGATATCAATATTGCGCGGGTCCTCATCCTTGTCAATTGAGAAGTTATAACATTCGACTGCGTGGGCTTCTTGCGCTGTCCAATTAGGTCGATGTTCTACTACTTCTTGGTCATCAAATACCTTAGTATGGATTATCCTGATAGCTGCATCTAGAGCTGGACAGACATCATTAGTAGAGAAAGTATGTATAAAACTATGAACAAGATAGTCCCAAGTTACAATATCTTGGTGAAGCTCAGCCTCCGCGTACCAGTTCTTCGCTAGCGGTTCCAGCGTGTGCACAAATCTATGTACCCATTCGTCCTGAGGTACATACTTCCATGCCTCATAGCACTTTGCCAAATGTTCCTGGGGACTAGATTTTCCATCAAACTTGCTTCGCGCTTTCTCAGGCTAGTCCTTAAATCTCAGGCAAAGGAGCTTCTGACAAACTTCCCAGCTAGGGATTTGCTTCTTATGGCCCTTCCACCATATAACTGCTATGGCTCTGAATGCTGACTCCAGAGTATCCATTTTTTGTGACTTAGGTATCTGGACTGAGAATTGTACAATAAACGGTTCAGGGTCTGTCGAACCATCAAAAACAGGTGAAGTTCTTGGTTGTGAAGTGAGCCATTTGAGGGACTTGGTAGCTCTAGTACTTCTGTACCCATGGTGCTCATATAATCGATTCTGCCAACTTTCTAATTCATCTTCAGAGTCCGTCATACAGGAGCTACCAGAATCCCAACCCGCGGCAGGAGGATCCTCATAATGTTCTTCCTGCGCGGTGATATTGTAGATGGGCTCCAGATCATCCTGATTTTTGTCTCGTAAGGGTTCGATATACCATTCTCCTTGTGAGGGGTCCAGGGGTAGGATGACTCTCAAGTTTCTCCCTTCGAAGGTCATCTGTCTCTTCTTTAGGTTAATGACTGCAGCATTTTCCATCGCCCATTCAATTCCTAACAAGGCTGGGTAGGGATTGCTGTCATCAATGATCTCAATCAATTCAAAGTCCACGAAAGTACTGACCCCGTCATTATCTATTTGGACACTTAGGAATATCCCTAGTGGCACAATCCTTTGCTGGTTGGCTAACCTAAAATGTATAGGGGACCAGGCAACGGCAGGTTTTCCCATTTGTTCCCAGGTTTGTTTGGTTAAAACATTTACGTCGGACCCTAAGTCCAAAATAACATCAGTCATATCGTATGCTCCTATCTGGGCATTCAATCTCATTTCCCTGTCAGTTCTGCTGACTCTATGGACAGTTTTGTCCCTACCACAGCTTTATTGAGGACCGCAGGAAGCAATGACTTTCTGTAGCTCATTCAAAGCATCCTGATTTCTTAAGAGCTTGAGGCAACTATGTAAAAAGGAGGATAGTGTACTTACTTTATCCAATGAAGCTTCTTGGGGCTGCGACGGTAGTGGATGTGGTTGCGCAGATGTGATAGATGTGCTAGGGCCAGCAAAATCTTTCTTGACTTCCATAAATGTCTCTTTTTCTTTTGCGATATCAAAGGCTAGGAGTTTCTCAGGAGCCTTACGAACCCAAGCTTCGGCAGGTCGTTTTTCCGCATTATGCATGTGCGTTGTAGCTCCACTTCTTGTAACAACATTGATGGCTGCGGTAGGTCTGGGCTCAATAGAAATCAGCTGGATGTTCTGAGTAGGGGTACTCTGTCGTGCCTGAATCTTAGATTTCAGCTGGGGGCACTACTTAATCATGTGATCTACTGCATGGCAATACCTACAGGTTGTAGTGGGGTTCCGATAGTCCCGAGCCAGATGCCCCACTTGGTTACAGTTGTAACACACAACCTAGCCTCAACCTCTTCCAATCATACCCCCATAGCCTCCAGAAGCACCTCTACCGGAGGCACCCCCTTGGTAACCATAGCTAGCATTACTCGGTCCTTCATTGTGTACCCGGTAGGCGTCATAGGTGCGACACTCATCTTCATTATGTCCTACAGACTTATAGAAGTTACAGTAGGGGTTCTTAGGTCCTTGTCCATACCTTTGCAGCAGGTAACAGTTCTCAGGTCGATGCTGACTTGTTGTTCTGCAGAGCTCATAGTATAGGACTTGCGGTGGAAATGGGTTTGGTGCACCAGTATTCAGGTACTTGCTTACCAGAGGGCACCGTTCCTTGTCATGACCTTCGGTTCGACATTGCGTACACCAAACGTCTTCCCGACCGTCTTTTCCCTTCTTCATATCGCGAAGCTCCAAAGCCATTGCTGCCAATCGCGCTTGGATTTATGCGATACCGGAATTATCATCGACAGGGGCGGTCTCAAGATTCATTGTGATTTCCAGAGCCTCTTGCTGGTCAGCAACCTTCTGTTGCATGAGTGGATTTTGGATATGTGGTAATAATGCGGCAATAAAACACTCCTTGTGCTGCGTAGGACTAATGCTGAAGCTGACTTGGTCCAGTAGAACTTTGAATCTCTAGTGAAAGTCCCACACTGATTCACCACGCCTCTGTTGAACCTCTTTCAATTCAGTGATACTCTACGATTCTGATTTGGGATTCTTAAATTCTTTGATTATTTCTGCCTGGATATCATCTAAAGTGGGATTCTGAGTACTAGAGAATTTCATGAACTAGGTCAAAGCTCGGTCCCTGAAAGAAGTGACGAGCTGCGTGCTTCTTACAGCTGGATCTGTAATCTTCTTAGCATTCCACACTGCTTCACATAAAAACCATAACTGTTCTGGATCCTTTGATCCCGTCCCTTTGAAGATAGGGAGCTTAATGTCATTAGTCATGTGGGCCATAGTGGAGCTAGGGTAGGAACTTACTGGGGTAGACTGACCTGTGAGTGGAATACTTGGGCTAGGGTTACTTTCCGGCTGCGATGGATTCTTAGGAACAACAGGTCTGCGTGGCGGGGTTACCAAAGGATGGTCAACAAATGGGTTTTCATGAGGTTGTGAAACTGCAGGACGGACAAGGGTAGAATCAGTATCCTGATCTAGTGTAGAAGACTCAAAATTTTGCCTGTACCTTTTTCTACCTCGCAGCAAACCGCTTTGCTCGTCGAAGGTAGTATCACTTGCAAACATATGTTAGTACTACTAAACTAACAGTCTGATTCAAAAAGCAATATACCGTTTTCAGCTAATAGTATTTTAATTATCAAGCTCAATGAATTCAAAAACTTACCCCGGGGTCCTTTGAAGAACCGTCGTTCAGCTTCGCTAAAGGAGGTACTTGTGTCAATGGCAAACTCCGTCACAAAGGCTTCCAACGTTCACGTCGTCTAGAAATCAACAGCGTGGGATATCTCGTTGTTCACGTGTTTCACAAGATTGACCCTTGTGGGGGTCCACGCAGGAAACTGATGAGCTTGGAAGTTCGCCCTTCTCTCTGTTAACCTGGACAACCATTGGTGCAAATCTATGTGGAAAGTACCAAAAAAAATCTCATAAACATCAGCAACAACATACCTTTGTAAAAAGTCACTTGCGCTACGACACGGATTTGTGTTCTCTTGCTCAGCAAATTTAAGATACGTCTCCTGAAGCCAATCACCGATTTCCTTCAAAGAGGGCCTCTAGAACATATCCCTTGAGGTACGACGTAAACCCATCTTGCGCAGATACTGAGTTCAACCGGAAACGGAACCAATTTGTTGGGCAATAGGGCAGACCTAGGTTTTAATATTTTTGCTTCGCACCAACAAAAGACCCACAGTGTTGGCCCTTTCGGCAACAACCTGCACGCAGGTTGCAGTCTTACCCGAAACAGCTATGGGGTGTCGCAGAATCAGGTTTCTGCAGGCAGAGAGGGATATTACTGTAGCTTAGCCTTTAACAATGTATAATCAATAACCATAGAGCTCCGACTTTCATATCAATATAACTTCGCAGATAAATAAACAAACAGTGACTTGCTTAACCCTTTACTGGGAATTCACACCGAAGCTATGTATTATCAGTGATCTTATTTATCAGATGTATATAGTTAGTAATGCATAAAAGACAATCAGAAATAGAAACAGCACAAGAACCACAACACCAGATATAACGTGGTTCACCCCCAGTGTAGGGGCTACATCCACAAAACTGTATTTTATTCAACTTGCTACAAAATCACAGTTTTGATCTGCGCACTCAACTGCATATCTCTTCAAGTCCCTTAAGCCACACACACAGCAGCAGGCCTCTGCACACACAGCTGCAGATTTCCTTTAATCTCTTACAAACCCCTCTATGCACACAGCTACAGAGGTCGTCCACGCACATAGCTGGGACTTAACCTTCTCATGCCAAAATATCCTTAGCTTCACCTTAATTCGCTTTCATCAAAAACCTAACCTTTCATCTTTACACAAGTTCTTATTTATACAGCACACTATTTACAAAACATGGATTCAAACCATGGGCACCTCGAACCCTAAACCCTGGTCTTAAACCATGGGTTTATTACAACAAAGGACTTTGACTCAACCCCCGACACCCCTAAGACTATTTGGAGTCAAAACCCACGGAGTTACCCACCTTAAGGACCGTTAGGGTGCATGCCCCAATAGAAAGCATCTGTGCACACTACAAAATCCTTTTTTGGATTTGCAATATTCAAAATAGAAGCACCGGTAAGTAACTTCACCAACTGATCAAAGTTTCCTTCACATTTTTTAGACCATATAAATTTTGCATTATTCCTTTTGTAGCAATGTAATTGGATGTGAAATCATAGAGAACCCTTCAATGAACCTTCTATGGTATCCTACAGGACCCATACAAGATCTAACATTTGTAAAATTATTTGAAGTAGGTCAATCCACTATGGATTCAACCTTTTTCGATTCCATTGCAATTCCTTATTATGCCAAATAATATGGCCCAAAGAATATAACATTCTTTGATGAAATTCACAACTTTTATATTTACATACAGTTGGTGTTCTCCAAGAACTTGCAATATCATGCTTAAATAATCCTCATGCTCTTCTTCATTCTTTGAATAAACAAGAATGTCATCCGAGAACAATAAAACAAACTTATCCAAATACTTGCTAAAAAAAATATTCATGAGGCACATGAATGTGGCAGATGCATTGGTAATACCAAATGGAACTAGCGTGAACTCATAATGATCATATCCTCTTTAAAAAGTTGTCTTGTGAATGTATACTCAATTGATGATAACCATACCTCAATTCAATTTTTTAAAGCACGTTCTCTTACTTCATTTGATTGAACAAGTCATCAATTATGGGAAATGGGGACTTATTCTTGACTATAACTTTATTTAGCTTCATGTAATCAATACACAAACTTAAA
>LPNX010224824.1:18988-29864 GCA_001517045.1 Pseudotsuga menziesii
TCTGCGAGGGATACATTTTCTGCCATACAAATATTATCTCGGAAGTGTTTAAAAACCATCTCATATAGAGGCTTGTCACACATTTGCAATCTTCTCATCAATAATTATGTACTGGAACTCATGACCATGACTTTAATGAAGTAAAAATTCATCTCAAATGTTTTTTATCATAAAACACATATAGGGTTTTCGAGAAATCTTGACTATTAACACCTAACGAATGTAGGCCTAAGTCTATCACCCTAATAGGTAGCTTCCCAAGATACACTATTCCTCGGTATGTAGTACTATCTACAAAAAGACATTTTTCTTCTGTAGTACTGTCAGACATACATCTTACTTCTGTATTACTAACCACAATACACTTAGATTGTGGATTACTAGCCTCAAATTACAATGCGTATCTCAGGCTAAAACAATAGTTGGATGTTACAATCAAATAATAGCTTTTCCATGTATCAAATACAATAAACATTATATTCGAATGTACCTCAAGGGTACTCAAACATATGCTTAGTAGTAAGTATAAAATACAATAGGTCTTCTCAAAGACCAACCAGCTACTTACATAAAATAGCATCATCTAGATCTAATCCAAAATAAAGGTCCTCTAAACTAGAAACCATTGATTTTAAATCCATATCATAGAACATTATACAACAAATGTGTAATAACACGAAGAAATAAAGAGTTATATTTCACTCTTTAACATTTATTGGCTTCTTGAATCTTCTGCTATCTAGAGAAGTTCTCTATGAGATTCCCATTCTCTGTGATATTCTTCAAGTATTGATCACTTTCTTGGTGATCCTTCTCTTGATATTTGCAACAACCCAACTACCTCTCCAAGAGGTGTTAACTGTTCTCTAACAATCTAGATTATAAACAATATATGAGACTTTTGACCATGTCTCTGCTCATGTGGATCCTCTCCACAAGCTATCACAACCCTTGGCTTCCTAAGTCATGTATGATGACTAAATCGTGGGGACTTTATCTACTTTACCTATGACGACACATCAATACTCCCTCTTCAATTGGCGGAATTCTTTTGAACTATACCAATATTGTCCCAGACAAAGGCTTAGTAAGAATGTTGGAAATGTTTCTCATCTGTAGATATGTACCATGTTTGGAATATAACTAACTAGGACCCTCAAAATATTTACTCCTTCTCAACACGATCTATCTAAAGAAACACATGTGATGTTCATCAATCACTATACCAGTTAGATTTCATATATCTTTGAAACTCTATTTTTTTATCAATACATATCTGAGTCCAGATATATTTGTACAAAGCAGGTACCACAAACATCCTTTGTACATGTCTATGTACAAACTGTAAAGCACATAATAAATCCTGGGGCCTGTGACTAACCAGATACATCTCAACTTCATCAAAATTTACAATATTTAAACAAGAAGTATGCAACTTCATATTTACCTTCATATGTGTGGCCATGGATTTGTAGTCCATCATCATGAAACTATTCAGGCTCTTTTAGTGCACATTTTCCTTAAATGAGGAAAATCTTTTTCTGGTGGCTTCCACAACATTAATCATAAGAATCATAACAAGATTCTTGAATGCATTTCTTAGTTTCCTTATGAATATGGGATTCATGTATATATCCTTTTCATGGGAGGTACATCAACATGTTACGCTGGTTCTTGAGGAGCTAGCGAGACTAGAAAATACCACTAACCATCTAAATGTGAGAATCATAATCTAGTTCCTCCATCACTAAGACTTATGCTCATCTATAAGTTAGTTTTTCAACATTAAGCTAGAATTATTAGCTTAATGTTGAAAAATACCACTAACCATCTAAATGTGAGAATCATAATCTAGTTCCTCCATCACTAAGACTTATGCTCATCTATAAGTTAGTTTTTCAACATTAAGCTAGAAACCATAAATGGAGAAAACCATCTAACTTCCTCAGAGACAGAATCAGCACCAAAATAGAAAATCCCAAAATAGTAAGTGATCTCCCGCCAGCAGTAACCTTCTTCTTATCTAGCCCCAGTGTCTTCTCCTCACTCAACTACGCTACACTTGAGTGTGTATGATATGTATGTTAAATAGAGAGATCACCTCTCTATTTATACTTTTTCCTGGCATGACTAAAACCCTACTAGGTCCGACTTCACTAAGTGAGTCTAATAACCCTAGTTCCCCAAAACTGCGGGGACTTTAACCCTTAGACAATAGGAGGGTTACCCACAATGACTTGACATGACTTGTTTACATTATAGATCCTCTTGATCAGAACATCGGGGAATGACATCATGACTCAATTACATAATAGACACATCCTAGAATAAACATCGGGTTACAAGACATAAGATACATAGATGAATACATTCCGAAGTTACAAATACATCAACACTCCCTCTTAACTAGGAAGGTATTCTTTCGACACAATTTTCAGCACTAGTCTTCTTCTTTGTATCAACTGGATCATCTCGTCATCTTCATATTCAAGTATTCTTCGTCTTTGAGTCTTCTTTGGCTTCAATTCATCTTCTTCTTCAAGTCTTCTTCATCACAGGATTTGCATCATCGTGACTACTGGATCATCACTACTGGATCATCATCACATATAGATCATCACTCGATCTGGATCATCATCAAGTCTGGATTATCATCACATCTATATCATCACTTGATCTGGATCATCATTGAGTCTGGATCATCATCACAACTAGATCGTCACTTCATCTAGATCATGATCAAGTCTGGATCATCACATCTGGATCACTTGATCTGGATCATCATCAAGTCTGGATCATCATCACATGCTATCTCATAATGATGCTATCTCGATTCTTGTCATCACAGGAATTTCTACAGATTCAATCCTGAAGGCCTACCCTTCATGTAGGTCTTCATCAGTGCTTATATCTGACACTTAAGTCAAAATGGCTTGCCCAGCTCTTACATATGACCTCATCTTATTAGAAATGCATGCCCAGCACTCACATCTGACCTCATCTTGTCAGAAAGGCCCAGCACTCACATCTGACCATGTGTAAAAAAATCGCGCCAGAATGGCGCAGCACTTATATCCGATCATGAGAAAGCACATCGCATCGAAAAGGCTATACACTTACATCCAACCCCATCCTGTCAGAAAGGAATAGCACTCACATCTGACCATGTGTAAACACATCCTGCCAGGATGGCTCAGCACTTATATTCGACCTCATCCTATCAGAAAGGCTCTGCACTTAAATTTGACCATGTGTAAACACATTGCATCGAAAGGGCATGCACTCACATATTGTCATGAAGGAACTAATCCTATCATCGCATCAGAATGGCCCCTAGTCCCAGACTGATCTACCTAGTAACTGCCCAGGTGCCTCCATTCCTAGAATGGAAGTTACCCTTAAATCGGACCTACTCGTCAGAATGGCCAACACTCACATATGACATAGGAGGAACTTAATCCTTTAGTCATGACAGAATGGTTCAGCCCTTACATCTGATCAAGTGGAAACACATCCCTCTCTCACATCAGAATGACTTCTCAGTCCTAGACTGAGTTTTTCTGGTAACTGACCAGGCATCTCCATTCCCAGAATGGAAACAACACTCATATCTGATCACTCAGGAACCAATCCTATAGTTGCATTAGAATGGTTCAGCTCTCATATTTGACATGTAAGGAACCAAATACTCTCACCATGACAAAATGGCTCAGCCCTTACATCTGACCATGGAAGGAACTTAATCCTCTCCCATGTCAGAATGTCTCACGAACTCATCACTTCCCTTTGGAGGGATCCTCGATCTAGAGAACACTAATCTTCTCCCTGAAGTACTCAAACTTCACCCTAGCCAATGGCTTCATCAATACATCAGCTATCTGATCATCCGTCGCAACATACTAGAGCTTCACTGCTCCCCTCTGCACCATATCCCTGATATAGTGATACTTGATCTCGATATGCTTTGACTTTTCATGGAACACTGGATTCTCTGACAAATTCATGCAACTTTGGTTGTCACAATGTATACAAGTAGCATCCAACTGGAGATCAAATATATCAAATAGTATCTTCTTCAGCCATACTGCCTCACAACTAGCTGAACAAGCTGTGACATATTATGTTTCAGCTATACTCAGTGCCACACAGGATTGCTTCCTACTAAACCAAGATATCACACATCATCCCATACTGAAGCAACACCCCAAAGTGCTCTCCCTATCGATTTTCCCAATCTGAATCAACATAACCCTCCATGTTAATCTTCTGATTTGCCTCATGCTTGAGCCCATAATCAACTGTACCCCTCAAGTACCTCAGAATATGCTTTGCATTAATCAAGTGAACATTTCTTGGATCTGTCAAGAACTGGCTCAAGGTGTTCATAGCAAAGCAAATGTCTGGTCTCGTGTTCTTCAGGTACATCAAGGACCCAATCATCTGAAGATACATCGTAGCATCAACCGACTCTGATGAAGCATTGCTCAATAGCTTCATGTTTGATGCCATAGGTGTGGCCATGGCTTTGCAGTCCATCATCCCAAACCTCTTCAGGTCTCTATTGCATACTTCCCTTGTCTAAGGAAGATTCCATCTACATTCTACCACACCTCCATGCCTAGAAAATAATGCATCATACCTTCATCCTTCATTTTGAACTCAGTAAGAAGCTTTCTCTTCGTATTAGTAATCAACCGATCCATACCTATTATAAACAGATCATCTACATATAGTAGGAGTATCACTGGGTTTCCATCTTCAACCTTGTAGTAAAGGTTGGAATCTGCTTTACTCTTGGTAAAGCCTAAACTAGATAGAAAGCTATCAATTCTGTCGTACCAAGTCCTAGGTGCATGTTTCAAACTATATAAGGCTTTCTTTAATTTGCATACATGAGACTCCCTGTCACGTGTCTCAAAACCGACTGGTTGTTCTACATACACTTCCTCTTCTACTACACCATTCAAGAAAGTAGTCTTGAGATCCATCTAGTGTATCTTCCATTTCATCGCTGCAGAAAGAGCTATTACTAATCTGATGGAAGTGTATCTGGCTACAGGTGTAGAGGTTTCTTCATAATCTATTCCTTCTTTTTGAGAGAAACCCCGAGCCACAAATCTTGCTTTATATTTTTCAATGCTACCATCTGCAGCATGTTTGATCTTGTAGATCCATTTGGAAGTCACAACTGACTTCCCTTCTGGTCTTGGGACAACATCCTAAACATCATTCTTCATGATCAATTGGTACTCTTTGATCATAACATCCTTCCATTCTTTCCGTTATGCTACTTCTTCATAACTAGAAGGTTCTTTATCATTGAAATCACATAGTAAAGCTACATACCCAGACCAGGATCTGGTCCTCTTTCTTTCTCTGTGATTTTCTTCTGGAGCCCCATATCTTTTTGCACCTTGGATAATTTCACGTACCCAAGTAGGTTTCCTCTTATGAGGATTCTTTTCCAGAGGTGGATCTACAGGTCTTTGTGGTTCTTCAAATTCTCGATCTTCTTCTTGAGTTTCTTCGTTTATGGTTGTATCATGAATTTTGGGTGCTTCTTCTTCTTCAGGTTTTTCAGCAGGTCTCTTTCTGGATTTGTTGTAAGATGTGTCTTCATCAAATGTCACATCCCTGCTCATGTCAATATTCTTGTATCTTGGGAAATATATTCTATAAGCCTTCGAGCTTTCAGAGTATCCCACAAATATACCCTTCTTTCCTAAAGGATCTAATTTTGTTCTCTTCTCTTTTGGAATGTGTATGTACACAAGACAGCCGAATATTCTGAGATGGATGGATTTTGGCTTCTTGCCCGAGAAGACTTCTTCCGGAGTCTTGTTCTCGAGTACTCTATGTGGAGTACAGTTCTTTACATACACTGCTGTTTTGGCAGCTTCTGCCCAAAGATACATAGAAATATCTTGATCATGAATCATATCTCTTGCAGCTTCCATGATAGTTCTATTCTTCCGTTCATCAATCCCATTATATTGTGGATTATAAGGATTGAACAACTCCCTCTTAATCCCTGATTCTTTACATAGCTCTTTGAATTCATTCAAAGTGAATTCTCCGCCATTATCTGATCAAAAGGTCTTGATCTTCTCTTCAATGTGATTCTTGATCAAAGCTTTGAATTCCTTGAACTTGTTGAATACTTCATATTTGTTCTTCATGAAGTAAACCCATGTCTTCCTAGAAAAATCATCAATAAAAGAAACATAATATGCATACCTGCTTAGTGAGCTTGATGACATAGGACTGCATACATCGGAGTGGATGATTTCCAAGAGTCCTTTTGATTTTATTTCGCTACTTGGAAATGTATTCTTTGTGTTCTTTCCTTTTGCACATCCTTTGTATACCCCATCATGTTTTTTTTGTATCTCTGGAAGACCTTCAACAAATTTTATTACAAGAGGTAGTGCTCTGTAATGCACATGTGCAAGCCTTCTATTCCAAAGTTCACATGGCTCTACTATGTCATGGACGAAGGCTTGTTCTATATGGCCCTTCAATTTCTACAAACCTCCTTCTTGTTCACTAATCAGTATTGCATCATCAATAGTCCTTCCTTTTGGCCACGTGATGACTTGACCATCTATGAATGCAACCCTCATTCATTTTGCATCCAATTCTGATATGGAGAGAAGTTTCTTCTTGTGTCCTGGCACAAACAAAACTTCCTCCATTGTCATATACATTCTAGAGTCTAGCTTATATGAATATTCCCCACTACCTTTTATTGGATATTGGTAGTCATCTCCTAGCTTCACCTTGTGAGGTGATTCATGTTCTAAAAGTTTCACAAAGGATTCCTTGAATCCAATCATATGTTCTGAAGCCCCACTGTCTATGAACCAATCATCACTTCCATGAGCAATGTTTCCTGTGCGAGAAAAAATCAAAACATATTCATCCTCACTTAAAGAATCTTCACTTTCATTTCTGGTTCTGTTTGATGAAGGTTCATCATCCTCTATAGCATGAGCATGATGTCTTCTTTTGTTTCCCTTCTTCTTCTGAGAGCTACTTTTGTTCTTAGGACAATCTCTAGAAAAGTGTCATTTTTCATCACATGTATAGCAAATGAACTTAGACCTATCTCTAGGATTTATAGAGTTATTCCTTTGATCAGAGTACTTACTTTTGTGATGGATGGATCTGGGTTTCTTAGATTGTACTGTGAAAGCTTGATATTCACTTCCCATCTTCTCTTCTTGAGCTACTATCCAAGCTTCTTCTTGAGAATATTCTTCCCACAGTCTACTGAACTTGACTAACTTCTTTCTAGCACAGATCCCTTGAATGAAAGAGTGCCATGTCCTAGGGAGACCATTCAAGGTGGTCATCACAATTTCTGTGTTCTCCACTTCTTCATCTATTGCTTCTAATTGTTCCTTGATCTAAGGAACCCTTGTAAAGTAATACTGGATGGTCTCTGCATTCTAGATCTTCACATTCTTCAGTTGATTCCTTAGAGTCATCTTCCAGTTTATGTTCTTCCCTTCAAACAATTTGGTTAGGGAATCAAACATAGCTTTAGGTGTCTTGAGAGAGGACACCTGAGGGATAAGGTGATCCTTAATAGAATCAACAATGATCCTCTTTTCCATAACCAAATTCTTCTTATGGAAGGCCTTAGCCTCATCTCCCTCTGGAACTGGAATCTCCTCATTGATGTAGGAGTCAAACTCATTCTCTTCCAAGACCAGGGAGATCCTATACTTCTAGGCTTGGAATTTATCAGCTCCCTCAAGCTTTTCATAAATCTTGGTATGATGAGACATCTTAGCTGAAAATGTCAAATGGAAATACAAAATATCTAGATCTTACTAGGTCAAGATGTTGGATATGGATTTGGAGCTGAAATCTTGTAGTACTGGTGGAGGAGAAAATTAGGGTTTTACTTTTCCAGATATTTGTCCAACCAAATCCTCTGAAATTGATACCTAACTTTGATTTTTGGGAGGAGATCAATCCAGGACTGGGCTCACTAAAAAATTCCTCTTCTATGAAAATCCCTAATTTACGGCAGTAGTGTCGGGTCCAAAACTAAAAAACCTCAAAATTGGATTCTGCTTCGATAGAAAGATGTGCCCTAAGGAGGAGAGTTATTCCACCTTACTTTTTCTGAAAATATATGGAGGAATGTCCACAAAATAGGAAGCCCTAGTTCCCATAGCTGCACAGTTTCTTCTTGTCAGGTTAGCTCTGATACCATGTTAGTTTTTAAACATTAAGCTAGCATTATTAGGATCTTTAACCGAGAGAATAACAAGCACAGTAATAAAACACAAGAGACAATGAACACAATGTTTTTCCTCGGGAAAACCATAAATGGAGAAAACCTTGCAACTTCCTCATCGGATAGAATCAACACCAAAATAGAAAAGCCCAAACAGTAAGTGATCTCTCGACAGCATTAACCTTGTTCTTATCCAGCCTCAGTGTCTTCTTCTCACTCAACTATGCAGTACACTTGAGTGTGTATGAGATGCGTGTTAAATAGAGAAATCACCTCTCTATTTATACTACTTCTCGGCATGAGTAAAACCCTACTAGGGACGACTTCACTAAGTGAGTTTAATAACCCTAGTGCCCCGGAACTACGGGGACTTTAACCCTTAGACAATAGGAGGGTTACCCACAATGACTTGACATGACTTGTTTACATTATAGATCCTCCCGATCTAAACATGGGGGATGACATCATGACTCAATTACATTATAGAAACATCCCAGAATAAACATCGGGTTACAAGACATAAGATACATAGATGAATACATTTTGAAGATACAAATACATCAACACTATATATAAATATATTCTTTGACATGTGAATCTAAATAATTTATAATATCTTCATGAGTCTTCAGATCTATCGGAATAGAATTAAGCCATTTATTTTGTATGCTTCCCAAGAGACATAGGAACCTCCCAAACTATTAGCATTCAAGCTCAACTATCAGAAGGAATACACATTCATGTCATTATTTACTTGTATTTAAGGGAATATTATTGTTCCCTACAAGATAAATTATTTTAATTGTTAGAACCATTTCATAATCATGAATTTTATTCACATGAAATACTCTCAATATAGTGATAAATATTTACCTAGTTCTGTAGAGGTATTGACTAATCGGTTTAACATAACCCATTATAATATTATATACAGATATGCAGCCATATATAATTCCTATGTCAGTCCAAAAAATATATTTTATAAAACAAATATACAACCCCATGTTCATATCCCATAAGGTAAGCATGGATCTCTCTATCTAGCCAATCATGTAGTCTTATGTTCACAGTTTATGAAAAAACCATATTTCCCTAAATCTAATGTCTTATGGAGGATGTTTTTCAGCCTTATATCAGACATATATGAGTATATATCAATCCTAGATAAGTCTTATATCATTCCTATATCATGTCACAAAATTTGAACTCATGAGATTGATAACATGGCAATAAAGATATAGAAAACAATGTGTATGCTAAACACAATTCCAAATCTAGGAATACAGATCTATATGAGAGTTATGAAACATAAAAAAAATCTTTAGATGTGATTTATAACATAAAATAAACAAATAAGGTACTCATATTTATTGTTTGCATGGGAACCCTCTTGATATATGCACTCTTGCAGAGATAGGTAGAGTCCTTCTTTATTCACTACAACTTTAAACATTGCAAAAAAGAAAACTTAATGCATGCACTAGAAAATGTGTCTCTACATGGAAACAAGGATCCCATGAAACCAAGAGAGAATGGCCTTCTTCACTAATGGAAATATTCCTTTCTTGGGGGTTCATGACCCCAAATATAGGGAGGTTGCCACCTTCAACATAGGAGGTGTTTGCTCTCCACCTAATTCCGTCCACCTAATTGACCAATAACACTTTTTTTAATAGCTCTCCCAAGCTGTTGTCTCCACTTTTATTTATTTAAAATTAAAATATTCAGAATTACATTCCACATATTTAACTCTGCTGAGTCATCAATTTCAACTTAGCATTAAATTTAACATAATGTCTTGGAATAAAATCAAAATAAGATAACAATATTTTACCAAATTGGGGCATGTGACAATTACTAACCACAATACACTTAGATTGTAGAGTACTAGACTCAAATTACAATGCGTATCTTAGGCTGAAACAATAGTTGGATGTTACAATCAAATAATAGCTTCGCCATGTATCAAATACAATAAAATCATATTCAAATGTACTTCAAGGGTACTCAAATAGATGCTTAGTAGTAATTATAAAATACAATAGGTCTTCTAAAAGACCAACCAGCTACTTACATAAAATAGCATCATCTGGATCCAATCCAGAATAAAGGTCCTCTAAAATAGAAACCATTGATTTTAAATCCATATCATAGAACATTATACAACAAATGTGTAATAACATGTAAAAATAAAGAGTTATCTTTCACTCTTCAACATTTGTTGACTTCTTGAATATTCTGCTATCTAGAGAAGTTCTCTATGAGATTCCCATTCTCTGTGATATTATTCAAGTCATGATCACTTTCTTAGTGATCCTTCTCTTTATATTTGCAACAGGGACAACTACCTCTCCAAGAGGTTTTAACTGTTCTCTAAAAATCCAGATTATAAACAATATATGAGACTTTTGACCATGTCTATGCTCATGTGGATCCTCTCCACAAGCTATCACAACCCTTGGCTTCCTAAGTCATGTATGATGACTAACTGGTGGGGACTTTATCTACTTTACCTATGACGGCACATCAATACTCCCTCTTTAACTGGCGGAATTCTTTTGAACTATACCAATATTGTCCCAGACAAAGTCTTAGTAAGAATGTTGGAAATGTTTCTCATCTATA
>LPNX010224828.1:0-35787 GCA_001517045.1 Pseudotsuga menziesii
TTGAGAAAAGAAAAAGTTGCGGCCAAAACACCAACAATGTGTTTTATTTTTATTTTAGAGAATTCTATCACACGTAAAACAATTTTTTTTTCAAACTACATATTTATAATTTGCAGTAATAGTTCTATCTATGTCTACAATTTGATAAAAAAAAACGATTGTGTGTAGCATACTATAACAAGTGATCAAATACATGCATATTAAGTAAAGGGAAGAAATATCAAATTAAGCCAAAGTTGATTCTATTCCATAACACACGTTTGTTAACTCCGAATCGAAATCTAAAATATCAGGTGCATTTCTTTTAAATTCAAATTTATTTAGAAATGTAAATTTTATATATTAAATTGCATGCACTATATGGAAATAATTAAAACTGGATTGAATTTCAATCAATTGCGTCTGTGATTGCACCGAAGAGGTGCATTCTACAGCCCAGTAGGGGAGAGATGTGTAACTCCTTCAGTGCTCATCCATAGTTGACACGTGGCATTTATAAAAAATAGTAAAATATTATTAAAAAAAACATGTCGGCTTAAATTAAATTCAAATTATTTAGAATGATGATGATGATGATGGTTAATGTCCACTGAGACCAAACTTTGGTCTACCGGACCTAAAGAAACCAATTAATTAGTTTTTTTTAAATTGTATTCCTATGCTCGAAGAGATTGGTGAGAAGTGTCCCGAGCTCACTATAATTTTGACTAGTTAAAAGGCTAGGAAGGTCAGTGTTGCAACCAAGATTAGGAAACTGAGATCTAATGTGGGTGTACGTGGGGCACTCTAAGAGGAAGTGATTTTCATCTTCAATGTTCCTATTCTCATAGAGATGGAAGATCCTTTCCACCCATGGTGCTTTAGGAACTGTCCAATGACCTGTTTCACTATGGAGCTCATGAGAGTTCGTTCTTATCTTGGCTATATTAGTTTTTTTCTTTGAAATGGTTAAAACATAAAGATGGTTTTTATCCTCTAGAGTAGGATTGATGACCTCCTTATAGTATCTTAATTTTCTTTTAGCATCTAAATCTTTCTCACAGTACAGTTTCTCTTTAAACATAGAAGTAAGAATATTTTTAATGTTATTAATATTTTTGCATTGCAATATTTTCGTCGATCTCCAAGTGGTTTAACCAGGCCCTGGTATCTTTATACCAACCTCGCTTGAGCCTTAGGTGGTTTTTCCTGGAATTAAAAGCTAGCCCAAGAATTCTATGGTCTCCCATGTTATTGATTTTGTGCTTGTACAATAGGATCCTAGTCATAGCTAGGCTCTCGATAGGGGAAAAACCCACTTCTATAAGGAGAATAGGATATGGTGTATTGCTTTTAATTTTGAGGTTATACATTATAAAACGATTTTGCATTTGCTCAATATTTATCCAAGATTCTCTAGAGATGATGCAACCCCAAACCTCACAACCATACAAGATAACAGGAGTGACCAATGTTTCAAAGAGAAACTTCTTTTTATACCACATTACAAGGTTTGCTTCTTTACAATTATCTTCAAGACCAAAGTAATCTTTCCACCTTGGCATTAATCCTTCTCTCAATGCTATAGTTCTAGTTGAGCTTGTGGTGGATATCAATTCCTAGGTATTTGTAAGAAGACACTTCCTCCAAGTTGCTATTGTCATACACAAAATTAGCATAAGTGTCCTTCTTGGATTTAATAATCATAAGTTTTGTTTTTTCAGTGTTGACAGCCATACCCATGGTAGTGTAGAAATCCTTAAGAAGTCGTAGTTGCTTATCAAGATCAGATGGACACCTTGCCAAAAGAAAAATATCGTCAGCATAGAGAAGAAGGATGATAACTATTCCAGCTAAGAATGTGCCAAAACATCCTGCTTCTTCTAAAAAACCTTCTAGCATATCATGTAAATGCCAAATAGGGTAGGGGAGAGGGGGCAACCTTGTTTAACTTCGATGTTACACTTAATATCTCTTGACCACCCCTCGCTGCTCTTAAACTTGGCGATTACATTCTCATATAACCTTATTGCGGTAGCTGTCAACTCGAAAGGAACCTTTAGCTCTTTTAATCTATTCCATAAGTTATTTCTAGGTATTGTATCAAAATCCTTTCTAAAGTCCACAAAGCAACAAAAGAGATTGGATTTATCATTACAACACTCCTCCACAATGATCTTAAGCGTAACAAGGTGGTCCGTTGTTGAGTGATGCCTTCGAAAACCGGCTCAGCCTTTAACCCACTTACATTCACTTTCAACCCATCTGTTGATCTTCTTTTCCAAAATAATACCATATAACTTGGATAAGAGGGGGCTAATCATAATTTTCCAATAATTAGAGGGGTTATTTGTACCCCCACTTTTAAAAATAAGGATAATGAGGCTCTGAGTCCAAAGTTTAGGGCACTCTTTCATGACTTCTTGATTGAATAGCTTGTAGATGTGAGGTATGAGGACAACACCTTCAATTTTTAACTTTTCTACCTGGTAACCTTCAATGTCCTTATCTTTTCCATTTTCCAGACGCTTAACCCCAGAATCTATGTCTTCTAATGAGAAAACTTATACCATTGTGAGCAGGGTTTCAAAGCTGTCTATGGAATTTGGGGATTCATAAAAAAATTTAGGATAGGAATTCCACTCATGTAAAGCAATTCTATTATTATCTTTAGTTTTTCTAGTTAGAATATGCCTCCGAAATTTCTCAAGAGCCACCTTAGAGAGGTGTAAGATATTTTCTTGTCTTTTATGAATATATTGTATTTTTTTCCTTTTAGTTAGGGCTTTGTATATTTTTATCTTGTCAATTTTAAGAGACTCATCAATAGCTTCCTTAATTTCTCTTCTCGCACTTTTACAATCTTTATCATACCAAGGGTTTGTTTTTCTATTTCTTTTATTACTTGAGACTTCAATGGAGAACTTGTTAATAGAATGTGAGAGGGTTGTAGTAAAATTATGATATAGGTCTTCTATGTTGTCTATACTTGATAAAGGAAGCAAATTAATCTTTAAATCATTTAGAAAAAGATCATTTTTATTTCTATCAAAGATCAGGTTCTTTTGGCTATAAGGATTATCTTCTATGGGATCTCTATGTATGAAAAAATTCAAAGTTGCAATTAAGGTTCTATGATCTGACTCAAGCTCGTGGTACTTTAAGATGTCAAAATTTATTATTTCATTGTATAAAGGGATATCGAAAATAACATAGTCTACCACACTGCTACCAAGCCCATGGATACAGTTCATATGGATATAATTGGACCAATTCTTTAGACCGTTACAAATTATGAGATCTTGAGCACTACAAAGCTTGACTAGCTCAGACCCAAACAAATTCCCCCTAGATATTTAGAGATTCTACTGTACCTGCTAGCTAGAGTAAGGTCTTTGTCTAACTAAAGAGGATTAGGGTTGGAATAATTGCTTAGAACAATAGCGTGTTTGATTAAAGTACAAGAATTAAGTCACCCATTAAGAGGATATTACCTTCATTCCTTGGGCTATAAATATCATTCTCTAAACCATGGTAAGGACAGTTTTTGTCTAAATTGTTTTTCTGATAGAAGTTAGAATTAATAGGGGGAAAATAATAGATTTCTGTGTAGGTTTTTTTATCATTAATGTCAGTAATCTATATCCAAATATATTGGTTGTAAGGGTCTTTTTTATAAATCCTAGCATGGGGGAAGATGTTATTCCGAAAGAAACAAGCTATAACCCCAATGCATCTACGATAGGAGCATTTGTTCCAAATTTACCAAAGTATAAACCCATCTATGTTAGGGACCTGGGGTTATTGGTTCTCCCAAGTTTCAACTAAAAATATAATATCAAATTCATTCGATATCCAACTTATCTTGGGGCCTTTGTTCCATGGGAAGCCCCGACAGTTTCAAGAAAGAATCTAAAGCTTGTTGAGTTGCTATTTATTACTATATTTTTGGTTTCTATCTCAAATAACGGCTTTTCTATTTCTGATTATTGCCCATTGTCCTTCCTTCCTAGCTTCTTTTACCTTTTGAACCTCCTTTCTTAATTCTACTTGATCTTCTGGAATCACATCTTCATTTATAAATATTCTCGTTCCTTTTAGACTTGAGGTTTTACTAAGTATGTCATACTTATGGTTAGTAGAGCTCACCTTTATTCGTATCAACCTTTCTCTGTTCTCAGTTAATTTCCCCAAACTTATTGCTTCTATGAGACATGTTGTTTCAATTTGTAATCTATTATGTATTTTTTCCTGGGCTATGGCTAAAGTATCCTCGTCTACCTTCTCTTTCAAACTAAAGATTATAAGGTTCAAGTCCCTTTTATTACGCTCATGGTCTAATTCTATCAATTTTTCATTTCCTCTTTAATGGGTTTGATGATCCAAGAGGATATTGGTGGCCACCCACCTATTCCACTTGGACCCCCGCCATTGCTCTTTCAGTTTTCCAATTTCCCTAATTGTAGCACAATTTACTATTTTTGGCAGTTTTCGGGTCCTAAACTTCTAGAGCCGTTTTCAGGCCCTAAACGACGTTTTTTCAGCATCGAATGGTCAGGAAAATATGAGTCCGTTCCAAACTTGATATTACTTGTTTATGGATGTAGTCCTTAAATAGATATTTCTAACGATGTATCATGCACGTCAAATGGAGGTAGTATGCTAAAGTTATGACCCCAGGAAATTGATGTACCAAGTTACCCAACGGGGCCCACATTCTGGTGTTTCACCTCATAGGGTTAGGTTTTTGGATGTGTAGGGTTTCCATTATTTCTCAATAATATATAGGCCTTCGAGCCTCATTGTAACACAGAGAGTTCAGAGGCATGTAGCTGCCACATCTCTTCTCAGAAATAAGCTACCAGCACTCTAGCTACTTTATTTGCATTCTGTATGTAAACGAGTTTCAGTTATTGATGAATGAAATGAAGTGTTATTTCCGCTACATATTTGTTTCTATGGTTATTTGTGTATTTTTTTTCATTCCTGCATAAATCCGGATCAGTGGTATCAGAGCAATCTTCTCTTTCTCAATCCTTCTTTGCATGTCCCCAACGAGGGCAGGGTATAAAGAGTTAGGGCTTGATCTAGTTGAACCTTTGCAAGATCAGCCTCACAAATTCGACGTCCACCCATGGGGGACAAAAATAAAGACGAGGGCATAGAAGATCCTTATATAAAAATGTTGCTCGAGGATGCCCTTGAAAAACAAAGGAACGCGATGATGGATAACTTCACCCAAATCCTTCAATGACTTCCCACATGTGGCGCATCTACATCTAGCAGCCACTCTGGAGGCGCAACCCCATAAATGTACAAGTAAACTTTGACATTCCCATATTTGATAGCCAAATAGATGTAGACACTGTAGATAGATGGTTGAATCTATTAGAAGGATATTTCTTGGTTCATGACTTTTCTGACCAGGAAAAGATTACTTTTTCTCTACTCAAAGTCGCCCCCCATGTCAAGGACTAGTGGGAAACCTACTGTGAGAGAAAGGACAAGGAGGAACCCTCTCTGTTCTTGGTCGTACCCACTTGGAATTCTTTTCAAGATGCCATAAAGGGACAATATTATCCGGTGGGGAGCTATGAGGACAAGTACATACAATGGACTACGCTGCGGCAGCAAAGAGATCAAGATGTGCATGAGCTGACAAATTTGTTCCATACCTTGTGCACCAAGTTGGGTATCAAAGATTCGAAGAAACATTTGGTGCTGAAGTACCATAGTTTTCTACACATATACATTCAGGAGGAAATGGAATTCCTTGACATCTCCTCGCTTGGTACGGCATATCGGTATGCTGCTAAAATTGAGCAAAAATTCAAACAAAAAAAGCAAGACTTTGGATCTACGAATCAAAAGCAAGGGAAAGGTGCCCCCAAACCATAGAACCAAGGACATAGCCAAGGCATGAAAACTCAAGAAAAATTGCCAAAGCCGCAAGCAAAGAGAAACACTGCAAAGCTGAAGAAGGAAGCGGGAAAGTGGTGCGAGTTCCATAAGAGCCCCACTCACAACACAAGTGAGTGTCGGGCCAAGCAGTCACTGGTGGCCGAGATAAAGGCTTCCGAATTAGACGCATACTCTGACACTAAATCAAAAACTAAGAAGGGGAATGACAAAGGGAAGAATATTATCGATGCAGAGCCCAACACCATCGTTGTAACCACAAATATCCAAAAGGAAGAACCAGAAGATTCAGATGAGGAGGAGCGTCTTTTCCACTCCTAGATGTGGGTAAAGGGTTCCCTGCTATAGTTCATTGTCGACAATGGGAGCCAAAAGAACCTGATTTCAGTAGAGGTCATAAAGCAGTTAGGTTTTTTGACCACATCATACCCGCAGTCATACACCATCAGGTGGCTTCACCAAGGATGGGATCTCTGCGTAAGCCAGCAGTGCCGCCTTCCCTATAGCATCAAGCCCTTAACCGATAAGGTATTATGTGATATTGCTCCTCTTGATGTTTGTGATGTATTATTAGATCAACCATACTTATGGAAGTGACATGCTGTGTATGAGTCCCGACCTCGTGCTATTATCATTACATTGGGAAATAATTTGTATAGGATATCAGAGGTACCACCTTCTGCCGCTATCTCTTTGGTTACTACAAAACAATGCAATAAGCTCATTTCCAAAACTGAGAAGTTTTTTTTCAGCCGATATATAAAACTAGGATGATGGAAACAAGATGTCGCAATGATAACTTTCTATTTTAAGGCTTGTATAATTTCCTTCTTGACAACTCACCTCTTATACCATGTTAAATTTTTTATTATAACCATTAGTTCAATGCATAAAGGTAACCATAAAACATTTACATAAAGAATTTAACATGTAGGATATAGTATCTGGAGGTGACCTGCAACTCCCCATAGATCGATGCTCAAGCCTTCGATCAATGAACTGTCGATTCCGTTGGATTCGTGATGTGGTATTTTATCTTAGGGGGCCCCTCTCCCATATTTCCATTGCTAGGTGACCTCCGTATATGGTGGTTTCTGAAACTAGGGTTTTGCTCCGTAGGGATCAATGCATTTCACGCCAATGAGGGCCAAAATTGGAAATACATAGAAAGTGGGGATGTGGTTGGCGTTTCCATATTTCCCATGCCCAAAAACGCTAGTAGGAGTTGACGAAATTCAAAATTGCAGCTCTGAGAGTTTTTTTGCGCACCAGGCACAAGTCCACGAAGTGTCCCTGAATGGTATCTGGAGGTGACCTGCAGCTCACCACAGATCGATGCTTGAGACTCTGATCACCGAAACGTCGATTTCGTTGGATTTGTGACGTGGGATTTTAGCTAGGGGGACCCATCTCCCTCCTTTCCATTTCTCGGTGACCACCGTATAGGGTGGTTTCTGAAACTAGGGTTTCACTCAGTAGGGGACAATGCAGTCACACCAATGAGGGCCAAACTAGGAAAGCCATGGACGGTGGGGATGCAGTTGGAATTGCCATATTTCCCATGCCCAAACATGCTAGCAGGAGTTGATGGAATTCAAAATTGTGGCTTCGTGAAGTTTTTTGCGCACTAGTAAGAAGTCCACCAAGTTTCCCTGAACAGTATCTGGAGGTGACCTACAACTCACCATAGATTGATGCTCGGGCATCTGATCGACAAACTGTCGATTCTGTTGGAGTTGTGACATGGTATTTTAGCTAGGGGAGGCCCTATCCCGCTTGTTCATTGCCCAATGACCACTATATACGATGGTTTCTGAATTAGGGTTTCGCTAAGTAAGGGACAATGCAGTCATGCCAATGAGGGCCAAACTTGGAAAGCCATGAACAGTGGGGATGTGGTTGGCGTTGCCATATTTCCCATGCCCAAACACTCTAGTAGGAGTTGAAAGAATTCAAAATTGTGGCTCTGTGAGGTTTTTGCGCACCGGGCATAAGTCCACCAAGTGTCCTTGAACGGTATCTAGAGGTGACCTGCAACTTGCCATAGATCAATGCTCAGGCCTTCGGTCAATGAAACATTGATTCTATTGGATTTGTGATGTGGGATTTTAGCTGGGGGGGGGGGCCTCTCCCGCCTGTCCATTGCCTGGTGACCACCGTATATCATAGTTTATGATTCTAGGGTTTCGCTCAGTAGGGGACAATGCAGTCATGCCAATGAGGGCCACACTTGGAAAGCCACAAATAGTGGGGATGCGGTTGGCATTGACATATTTCCCATGCCCAAACACGCTAGCAGGATTTGATGAAATTCAAAATTACGGCTCCGTGAGGTTTTTTGTGCACCGGGCACAAGTCCACCAAGTGTCCCTGAACGGTATCTGGAGGTGACCTACAACTCGCCACAAATCAATACTCAGGAATCCGATCGATGAACTGTCGATTATGTTGGATTTGTGACATTGGATTTTAGCTGGGAGGGCCATCTCCTACCTGTCCATTGCTCGGTGACCACCATATACGACGGTTTCTGAACTAGGGTTTTGTTCAATAGGGGACAATGCAGTCACACCAATGAGGGCCAAACTTGGAAAGCCATGAACAGTGGGGATGCAGTTGGTGTTGCCATATTTCCCATGCCCAAACACATTAGTAGGAGTTGACGGAATTCAAAATTGTGACTCTGTGAGGTTTTTTGCACACCGGGCACAAGTCCACCAAGTGTCCCTGAACGGTATCTGGAGGTGACTTACAACTCGCCAAAAATCGATGCTCGAGCCTCCGATCGATGAATGGTTGATTACGTTGGATTCATGACATGGGATTTTAGCTAGGGGGGGCCTCTCCCACCTTTCCATTTCCCGGTGACCACCATATACGATGGTTTCTGAACTAGGGTTTCGCTCAGTAGGGGACAATGTAGTCACGCTAATGAGGGCCAAACTTGGAAAGCCGTGGATGGTGGGGATGTGGTTGGTGTTTCCATATTTCCCATGTCCAAACACGCTAGTAAGAGTTGATGGAATTCAAAATTACGGCTCCGTGAGGTTTTTTGCGCAATGGGCACAAGTCCACCAAGTGTCCCTGAACGGTATCTGTAGGTGACCTGCAACTCGCCATAGATCTATGCTTGTGCCTCTGATCGACGAACCGTAAATTTCGTTGGATTCGTGACATGTAATTTTAGCTAGGGGTGCCCCTCTCCCACCTTTCCATTGCCCAATGACCACTGTATATGGTGGTTTCTAAAACTATGGTTTCACTCAATAGGGGACAATGCATTTCACGCTAACAAGGGAAAAACTTGGAAAAAAGTATCCCTAACTAGGGTTTACTTTTTAACATGCATGGCCCATAACCATAACCCTACCAGGGAAACCCTAATCCTAACCCTAATATTATCTTACTGTCATAACTCAGTTCAGAATCAATCTAATGTCCAACTCAACTTTTTTCAAATCTGGTGGACTTATGCTTCAAATCATGTTGATTCATGAAGTTGGTTCTCAGTCTGTGGATTCTATTGTATTTCCTTTAATGCTGAGTGATTATTCATTGGGTGCATGAGGTTTTTTGAATAGTGTTGTTGTTCGTTGATGAAATGTGAAGCATGTATTGCACTTAGTTTTATTAAATTACACTTGAGCATTAACTTAACTTGTAATTTAATCATCCAAGCTCGCAATTTTTAATTAGATATATCCAATTGGTGTGCATGTAGTGAGTTCATTGAAACCTTGAAATACATTTTATTGCACTTATATTTATTAAATTACATGAGCAAGAACTTTGACTTTACTTGTAATGATCATCCAAAATCACAATTTCTAATTAGATATCCAATTAGTGTGCATGTAGTGAGATCATTGAAACCTTTAAATATAATAGTTTGTTCTTTTGACATAGTGCATTCATAAGTAATAGATAATCCACACAAATCAATACAATAGATTGACACAAGAACATGTGGAAACCAAAGAACAAATTCAAAGTGAAATGTATCATTCATTTATAACTGAAATGTCAACGTACATGTCTCCAAAAGTACATATATATCCAAAAGTATCCAAAAGTACATATATATCCAAAAGTAACCAAAAGTACATGTCTCCACAACTATCCAAAACTATTCAAGCCACATGTACATGTATCCAAAACTATCCAAGCCACATGTACATGTAAGTGAAATGTCAATATACATGTCTCCAAAAGTACATGTATCCAAAACTATCCAAGCCACATGTACATGTATCAAAATGTACATATTGCATAAGACACATCAAAACTCGAGCTTTCTCTTGTTCTTTCTCGACGTTGATCCTCTAGAAACAACTCTAGGACCAATGTGCATCTCTAGATCCTGCAAATTAAATATCAATTGTTAAATTCAACTAACTATATACTAATACATTAGCTCAATAAAATACCATATCTAAATTAACTCAACAATTATCAACATGTTCATGGACATTACATGAAAGAATTGGTCATTAATGGACATCTCACTTGAGCAAGAGACTGTGACAAAGGGGATTGTGTTCCTGGTGTAGCAGATGGAGCAGTTTGTTGAACATCAAGGATTGTTGCATCCATGGTTGAACTAGAGGGGACAGGAACTGTCGCTGCTGGTGGTGGCTACAATCACCAAATGTTGAAATATTTATACATGTGCGTGAATAAAAAATAGACAACAATAACATACTATGTCTAGATCATGTTCAAATAGTTGTACCTCTGTGTGGCTTGTTGTTATTGCAGATGCCACATTGACTATTGCATCAATAACTCCTACTGCTGGGGCTACAATCACCAAATGTTGAAATAGTTAGACATGCATGAATAAACATACACAAACAATAATAAACTATGTAAGGATCATGTTGAAATAGTTGTACCTCTGTGTGACTTGTTTCCATTGTAGATGCAGCACTGACTACTACATCAACCTTCCCTACGAGGTTTTCAATAGTAAACTCTGGCTCCTGATGTAGTAAACATGGAAATCAAACATTAACAGAACATTTTATGCACTGGATTTCAATTTAACCAAGAAATATCATCAAAGGATATACATTACCATGGTATCAATAGCTCCATGGTTGTGGACAATTGGGCTCTTGCTAGGAGTAGGCCACCACATATACACATGACCCTTGTTCACGTATGGCCTATGAGGAGATACAACTGGAGGAAATGGTCCAAGTGTTTCGGTTGGTGCCTATGGTCAACAAGAGTTCATGTAGTTAGACATACATGATTAAACGAACATACATGTATTTAAAAAATGACATTTTAAAAATGTTTACCTCGGTGTGAGATACGACAATGGGTGCTATATGAATCTCTCCACCAACCAAGGGATCAGTGGATGGAATTTCATGCCTAGATGTTTCCTCGGTCGATACGACCATGGATTCTACCTCCATCACTGCTTTCCCCCGTGAAGGATCTGGCATCTGCAAGTTTAATAATTGTAAATATTATACCGTAGATAGCATTAGTGAACTAACATAATATGTGGAAATTAAAAAATTAACAAGTATTAAAAAACTGAAATTTTAAAATGTTTACCTCGGTGTGAGCTATGACAATGGGTGCTATATGAATCTCTCCACCAGCCAAGGGATCAGTGGATGGAATTTCATTCCCAGATGTTTCCTCGGTCGATACGACCATGGATTCTACCTCCATAACTGATTTCCCCCGTGAAGGATCTGGCATCTGCAAGTTTAATAATTGTAAATATTAGGCTGTAGATAGCATTAGTGAACTAACATGTACAGTATGTGGAAATTAACAAATTAACAAGTATTAAAAAACTGAAATTTTAAAATGTTTACCTTGGTGTGAGATACGACAATGGATGCTATATGAATCTCTCCACCAACCGAGGGATTAGTGGATGGAATGTCATGCCTAGATGTTTCCTCGGTCGATACAACCATGGATTCTACCTCCATCACTGCTTTCCCCCGTGAAGGATCTGGCATCTGAAATTTTAATAATTGTAAATATTAGACCGTAGATAGCATTAGTGAACTAACATGTACATTATGTGTAAATTAACAAATTAACAAGTATTAAAAAACTGAAATTTTAAAATGTTTACCTCGGTGTGAGATATGGAAATGGGTGCTATATGAATCTCTCCACCAACCAAGGGATCAGTGGATGGAATGTCATCCCCCTCTGTAGAGTGTGGAACATGGAACTCTGGGGCATCGCTGCTGGCATAAAGCATCAACTATAAGTTCACAAAATTAATATATTAGCTCAAACTATACATATCTGTACAAAGAGGAAAATAAATCAAGAATTTATTACAATTAACCATATACATACATCACTCAAAAACCCACTGAAGAAAACATCTGAGGAAAGACCATAGCAGGGACGACCACATGATGTGCACTCGTGAGGCTCAAAAATAGGCCGGGGATGTGCTGATGGTGCTACACTAGTAGATGGTCCTGCACTAGATGGGGTTACTGCACTAGTGGGTGGTACTGCACTAGAAGATGGTCCCGCACTATGATGACCTGGTGTATGTACCACACCAGGGACATATGTCCCTTCCTCACCCATATGCTGAACCATAGTGCTATGACGAACAATTGCCCATGCCAAACTCAAATATGCATCACATGTCTATGGAATAACACAATGTACAGGTGGGACATTTGGCCTAGGCAACTGCCTGCGAGGTGCAGGGATAGGGGGATCAAGGTCTTGAAGCCTGGCATCCCCTCACCGATCCCCTAAAATTGCAACATAAAAAAATAGTTTACGTGTTTACCCAACACAAACTCTGCATTTTATAAATACATATGCATTTTATAAATACATATTGTGTACACAATTTGTAGTTATATAACACATACACGATATGGTTTCCTATCCTACATGTCCCATGACATGTCAGGCTCGGGTTGAACCATAGCAAGTGCTATGTAGCAAAAACGCGTTGTAGTTTTTAGTAACGTGATCATGTTTTTGAAAAATAGGATTGCATCTAAATGGTCCCTCATCTTCTTGCACTGACCCTTTTCCTAAAATTCGATACAAAATTTTGAGCAGTTGTAGATAATGGATTTTTTTTTATGAATAATTATTTATTCATAAAAACTACTATATTTTATATAATTATGAAAATCATTATAGGATATGGTTATGCCTTACTGCATGGTTTGAAGGTTGAAAAAAGGGAATATGTAGTTTAATATTCAATATATTTCAAGACAAAAATAAATTAAATTTAGCAAACAATACATTTTTTAAATTTATATACTTGCAAGTTAAATTGTCAAATATATACACAAGTCTGAAGACATTATACATTTAGTAAAACGTATATATTTTTTTAAATTTATATATTTTGAAGTTAAATTGTCAAATATATACATGAGCCAAATATATATAAAATTGCCAAACTCTCCCACTTAAAAAAGAAAAAAACATTTGAATTTCAACAATGCAAATATACTTTAAAAACACACTTGTGTAATTTTTTTAAGTAACTTTTCCATAAGTTTCAACCCATGCATAAGCAATTGGCATTATTTAGCTCATTATAAAGCTCTTGGATAGATCTACATGATTATGCTATGATAAGTTTATGTTTTTATGTATATAATTACTTATTTTCAAAAGAATATAAAATAAAGGTATGGGTCATGGTTAATACCTGAAGCTATCGCATGGTCTCTCTAATGGAGATATTTATCCTCTATTGGTAATATAGGTGTTCTTAAAAAATTTCACTTGAGGGAAGGGTCTCAAGGAATTTATTGGGAAAGAAATCATGGGAATTAGGCTCTAAATGAAGCTTCTAAGTCCTATACTATGATTTAGAGAGAAATTGATGGAATCATGCCCTAAATTAATATTCTCAAGCTAATAAGCCATGATTAAGGCCTTGAACCATAGAAAATAAACCAATGTATCATTGGGGTATAAGTGGGATATGCATGGATTTAAGACTTTTTGTATAGAAGGGATGGGTTTTGAGGCCTTAACAATCATTAAGGGAGGAAAATAAGGTCATTACACCATAAATCGATCTATAAGGTTCATTGGCCATCACCATGACCTCAAAAAAAACACAAGACCTTTAGAGTTGATATTTTGCCTCCAAATGGAATATGGGTACCATTATGAGGTCTTGCATGGTATGAATGGTTCTTAATGCATTAACCATGGTCAAGGGAGGACAATAAGTTCCTTTGGACGTAGATGAATCCCTTAGGAATAAAAGGCCATAAATAATGATATAATGCATATAATATATCCTTTATAGAGGATCAATGTTGTTCAAGTAAGATAAGGGTACCCGTATGATGTTATGTGCATCATGGATATGTATCAAGGTCTCAACCATAGTTGGGGGATAAATATTGGAATTAGACATTAAATGGATATTTTTTGTCTAATGGGAAAGGATCAAGACTTTGAAGTGAAACATGCATTCCAGGAAGATAATCTTTTCCACATGATTAGGATAGTGGTATCGTTAGGAGTTTTTGTGTAGTGGGGATTGGTCTAACAAGGTCCTGACCATTATTGGTTTGGGGGGGATAAATTCCCTAATCCATAAATGAGTCTTATATGTCTTATGGGACATAAAATATTCCTCGAACTATCATAAAACCCTATTAAAGGTACCTTTATCCTTGATTGGGATATGTATATCATTAGGAGGTTTACACAGAAGATATGACTCTTGAGTCTTTGGTCCAAAATAAATGACCATGGGCCCCAAGATAGGCCTCAAACCATGACATAAACCTATATAATTAGCATCTTAGTGGTATAAGTGAATCATTAAGATACTTTTCATGGGTGCATGGTTCTTAGCAACTTAGTTATGGTAAATGAATGAAAAAAGGGTCATATGATCTAAATCAATATTCTAGTGTTCATAATCCATTAATGACACCTTGAACTACCACACAAACTCTCTAAATTGAATCATTGAACTCCAAATGAGATATGAGAACTATTAGATAGTTTTGTATTTAGTGGATGTGTCTTGATACCTTGACCATGGTTATGGGAGAAAATAAAGGGTCATATAATCTAAATGAATCTTTTAAGGTTCATGATACATGAAAAAATAGTTAAACCATTATAGAGGGAATTTAGAGGGGACTTTTATCCTTCACTTAGGATATGGGTATCATTAGGAGGTTTTGTGCACTAAGAATATGTATTGGGGTCTTAACCATGGTAAGATAAAATAAAGAGCCTTATGTACTATATGAATATTTTAAGTTTTTGTCCATGAACGATGCCTTAAGGAACCATATTGGCCCTTTGAAAGTGTCTTTGATTATTAAGTGAGATATGAGTTCCTTAAAAAGGTTTTACATACTAGTGACAGATCTTGGGATCGTGACTATAGTTGAGTGATGAGAGAAAGGGGCCATATGACCCAAGTGAAACTTCTATATATGACCCTATGGGGGTCATAGATGGGGTTACATGTATGTAGCATGACCCAAAGGGGAACTATATGGGGATAAATGCATATGTAATAGGGTCATCCTAATGAAGGGGCTCATGTGTAATGAGTGGCAATGTATATATAAGGATAATGTAGTCATTGTTGAGGGACATGTTTAATGATTATGGAAAGTATTGGGAAAATTGGAGAAGAACATTATCTTATTTAAGAAGGTATTGTGTAAAATGTCTCTCTTATCTATATTGGAATTTTGCTCCACATTTACAACTATGTACATGGTGTGTATTTTTGTTTCCTGTACTGCCTTTGAGGAATTGGTTCACAACGTTTTTCTTTTAGAGATTAGAAGCTTCCAAAATGAGTCATCTTGGATTTGTGTTATAGCATTTCTTCTAGCATGTTTCAGTCAACAAAACTCAGGGGATCCATAGATAACATAATGAGATGTATATGGTACAATTTTAAGGTCGTTAATGATTACAAGTTTGGATTTATACCCTATGAATTGTATGGCTTTTAACTAGTCCAAAAACTAGTATCAAACATGTCTTCTTGGTAAAGTTATTATATTGGAAACTTGAAATATCCAAATTGAGTGTGAATTGTTACATCATAAATTATATGAACATTAGTATTTGCGGTAGTATTTTCAGATTTTGAGTCATTATAGGTGCAAAATTATTCCCTTTGGAAGTGAGGGTTTTTTAGTAGCCCAAAACTAGTCCCAAATAGGTATTATGGGTAAAACTATTATATTAGGAGCTTGAGAGATCCAAATTGAGTGATATCTATTGTATATGAAATAAGACATACCTTAATATTTTCCTTTTCAATTTCATAATGATATATGAAAACTTAGACATGTGGCAAGCCATACACTATCAATCCCATGAATAGAAAAAATACCAAAAAATATCAAGTTTTGGGAAATCTATCATAATTTTTTCTTGGCACATTCGAATTAGGTAAAACTTGTGAAATTGCAAAGAAGAATACCAAGCTACTACAAGACAAAATTTTAGACGAAAAGATACAAAATTGTAGAGATACCTTAGTTGAAATGTCTGTCATCAAAATAGTCTCCAAATTAGGGTTTTAAAAGGTATGTTATTTTGAAATTTACATAACCTTTTACTAAAAGGCCCAATTTAGGTGATTCAAAATCTATTGGAAAAAATGGATAATATGTTGGAAAACCCATATTATCAAATTTTGACATAATTTTCAATATATTTAGGTTGGAAGTTGAAGGATTTTATTGGACCTCATTTAAGAAATTGGCAAAAATATAAATACCTACATTTAGTGGAGATGAAGATAAAATAAATTCCATGGAATGGTTGAGGGTGATAAAAAATGGTTTGAGTGTTTGTGAGGTGATTTATCTTATAGGTGAAGTTTTGGGGTGGTGGTGGAGGAGTATTGTTGAAAATACTAGACTAAAGGTTATATGGGAATAATTTGAAGAACCCTTCTCAAAAAGATGGATCAAGGACTCAAAAAGGAAGTGATGAATAAAATTAAAGATGAACTGAAAGAAGCAAACGAGGAACTCAACAAGAAATGAAAGGAATATTTCACAATACATGCCCTTAATGAATCGCTCAGGAAACATGTTCATAAATCAAATAGGGAAAATAATAGGAAATTAATTAGTTAAGGGGAGAATACAAAAACACGAATGGAGAAATATGTAGATTGAGAAATCATAACAAAAAAATATTGGATTAGGTCAAAATATTGAAAGAAGAAAAGAGGCATTGTAAAAAAAAAGAAAGAGCGAGAATATTGGATGAAGAGACTATAGAAAGACTTGAAGAGGAAATTTGGAAAAAGGTTGAAGAAGCTCTAAATACAAATGACATAAAAGAAGAAATCAAATTTGGATTCGAAGAGGGGAATCAAGAATTGATAAATGGAATCACGTTTCAACTTTGAATGGAGAAGGAAGACAAGATTATAGAAGGACACCAAAAAATACTAGAAAAAGTTGAGCTCGAGCTTGAAGATGTACATGTCAAATATGAGGGTATAATTATCTCAGAAGTGAGATTGATAAAAAACTGAGAAAATGATATAGAGGATTCCATTATCTCTTAAAAGAAGGATAATGATATTGGTATGTATAAGGAAGAGAAACCATCAAGTTTGAAATCATATCAACATCCTCATTACTAGGAAAGATTTCAAGAAATACAAGAAGATATATGACACTATCAACGAAGAAGATGGAATAATTCTTTGCAATATTCATGGAATAGAGCATCAAAAAAATATTATCTTACAAAATATTATCAAAGCTCAAAAACTACTTGACAAATTGGAGGACTCACAATCACAACACGAGAAATCAAAATTATGCAATGACCAACTATCAAGGATTGAGACAAAAAAAAAACAAACTTGGATGGATGGATCATCAACAATGTAAAGATAAAGAAAAAATATAAGAGAATCCTATTACTTCATTTCATCACATGTAAATCCACTATTACAAAACTTTAAGGACACAAATTTTTGAAGGAGGCTATTATGATATGACCCTATAGGGGTAATATATGTGGTTATATGTATGTAATATGACCTAAGGGGGTAATATATGGGTACAAATTCATATTTAATAATGATCTAGATTGATATCAGTGGCCACCTACGTAATCCAATGGCTCAAAACATTTGTTCAAATTAGCAATTTTTGGGGTCAAAGGGTTGTTCCAGATGAATATTGGTGGCCACCCACCTATTCCATAAGCTCTAGACAGTTTTTATAGTTTGGAAACGTTTACATATTTTCATGTCCAAAACTTTTAGTGTTGTTTTGAGACCCTCAATGATGTTTTTTGGTGACGTAGTAATCCATACCTAAAGGAAGTATGTATGTCCAAAATGTGTTCTTTTCTGTTAGACCTTTCCAACAAGCAGGGAAATTCCATAAACAAATATAATATTAAAAAGTTATGCCCTTGAGAATTTGACACCCCAGCTAACCACCTTGGGATCCACAAACCATTTAATTATTTATCTCCTAGGGTTAGACTTTAGGTTTATGTTTTTTTCCCTCATTCTTATGATAAAAAGGACATTTGGCCCACTTTTTTAATCATATTGTCATGAATGAGGATAGCCACCACATCTCTTCTTAGAGTTATATCTATCACAATTGTAGTTGTTTTTATTTTATAGTTTGTTATGTTTCATTTATTTAATAGAATCTGAGTTTATTGTATCATTGTGTTCCTTGAATTATATCTATGTATTTGGTTCTATATGTGCTCTTTCATTTCTTTATCACATAAATCTAGATCAAATAGGGTTGGTGTAATGAAGGGGTCTTATATGCAATTTGTATATGCATATATAAGGGTAATGTAGTCATTGTTGACGGACATGTAAATGATTATGGAATGTATTTGGGTATTTGGGAAAGGATCTCCTCTTATTTAAGGAGTTATTGTGCAATTTGTCTCTCTTATCTATATTGGAGTTGTGCTCCATGTTTACAATTTTGTACAAGGTGTTAACTATTGTCTCTTATACTTCATTCAAGGATTTGGTTCATAACAATTACAAGGATCAAGGGATAAAAAGGATTTCATGAACCATTACACATGTCATTTATATAGGATATTTAGCCACCAAGTTGGATACATATGCCATTAGGATCATTCATTGACCACATATGGGTGTCGAGGCCTTGGTGATGGTTATATAGAAACCATTACATGTTTTTATACACTAAATGGTTGTTGATACATAACCCATGTTCAAGGGGGGGAAACTAATGTCTTAGATACTAAAAGATAATTTTATGGTCTATAGAACGTGCATAGGATTTGAAGTCACCACACATCCATGTAAATGGAATATTTACTCCACAAGTATAATATGGATACCATCACAAGGTTTTTAACACTACATATTGGCATTATTTCCCTAAAAATTATGGGATGATGCATAATCATGAGCTCCTTCAAAGACACTTTAGTTGCCACATAAATATGAAAAAATAGGGAACAATTGACTTCAAGAGGCAGTTAGAGGTACTTCCATAAAAAAATTAAGATGGTGTGGAAATACAAAATATAGGAAATCAAATAAGATTTCGGAATATATTGATCTTACTTTTTGAATTTTTTGTAGTTGTTTCTAAAATATGTTTTAATAAAATTGGCTTTTTAAATTTTTAGTACAACATAGGATATATGCCTATGTGCATGCAACACTATATGAACTAAATGGTAGTATTTTGCACATAATTCTTTACATATGTAGAGGACATGTTGTATTACTGCAATACTATTTTTTTGAACTTATTCATGATCTTTTCATTTTTTATGATTTTTTGAATTCGCACAACTTGAAAAAAAGATGATGTGTATGCATGCAACGGTTTAGGGGCATAACTTAAGGGACCTTTTAGATGCAATCCTATTTTTTGGAAACACGGTCATGATACATAAAAACACAACACACCCACGTTATGTAATGCTTGGTTTGGTTAATCTCGATCTTGACATGTCATATGACACATAGGTTAGGCTAGGCAAAACACGCACGCATTTTATAGTTACAAAATGTGCACATGTTTTATAGTTACAAAATACGCATGCATTTTATTATTACAAAATGTGTATGCATTATGGAGAATCAAAACGTGCACGCATTATGAAGAAGAAAAACATGCCCGTGTTTTAGAGAAGCAAAACACACACACGTTTTAGAGAATCAAAATATGCACGCGTTATGGAGAACAACAAAAAATGGTTTTAGTGCATGGCTAGGGAAATGAATAAAAACAATAGTTTGCATCATCAAGACTTAGCGCCCATACTAATATTTTAGCATCATTGTCACATGCCCCAATTTGGAAAACAATTTTATGTTTTTGAGAAACATTATGTTATATTTTATGTTAAAGTTTGTAATTAATGACCAAGTGGGGTCAAGAATAATTTAATGTATTGCAGAATATTTTATTAATAAATAAATAAAAGATGAGACAACAGCTTAGGGAAGCTGTTAAATGAGTGTTTACTTGTCACTTGGTGGAGGAGACTGGGTTGAGAGCAAATTGACATGTGGCAGCATCCTCAAACTACTTCTAGCTGTTGCAGGTGGCAACTTCCCTATGTTTGTGGTCATGATTCCCCAAGAAAGTGGAACAAGAGTAGGTGGCTCATTAAGTAAAAACTGACCCAAAATACCTAGGCATGCTAATAAAACTTCCCATTGAAGACAACTGAGGCTCCTCATTCTGGATTTGTTATCATTCTGAGTGAATGAAGTGCACATGTGAATTAGATGGAGGGGACTAGATGAAGTAAGTTTGAGGGGATAAGTGCTGAAGACTGAACTTGTGCAGCTATTCTAAGCTGAAGTTCTTACTACTGTAAGTAGGACTGAGTTACTGTTGAACACTCAGTGGAGTTGCAGAGTATCTCAAGACTACATCTCTCATCCAGTACTCTACCAGGAGGATCAGGAGACAAGCTCGGGGGTCCTAACAACCGTTCTTCAGCTCTTCTCCATGAGTTGGTTGGGAGGAACAACCTCCTTAAGCTGTTGTCACCTCATCTATTTGACAGGTTCTACTTGTTTAAGTTCAGTTATTATTTTATTTACTGCATGAGAAAAGTTTAAGAGTTTTGTCTTATTACTGTTAGGGATCATTAGGAAAAGTTATTTATGCTGTGGAAGTTAGTAACTAGTTAGATTAGGGTAAATCAGTAGAAACATTGCTGAGTTAATTGATAGATAGGAAAAATGACCTAGTCTATATTTTTCCACACCCGTTGCAAGACAGTACTCTAGTACAACAGGTATATTTATCTCAAATAAGTAGATTCAATAAAAACTTGAATGCATATGCAAATGATTACTATCTACAATATTTCATGTAAAATTATTATAGTCCTTTAGTTGAGTTTGAATATTTGCTTAGAGTATTTAATTAAACTACATAAAGATAGAAATACTAGTGTAAATAATATACACTGGTATGTGTAATAGTTTATACATTAAAGCTAACAAAGTTACTTACTATAAATCCATAAAGTAAACTTAAATAAATAATATAGGATCACTAATTATTTTTAAACTAGGTTAACTAATTAAAACAGTAATTTAAAATACATAATTACCTAGTTAGTTTATTCATAACCAAAGCATGTAAACTAGGTTTACTAAAAAATAAAACCACTAACTCTGTAAACCTTTAAGTTTAATTAGGGTTACAAAATATTTGTTTTTCATAACAGATTAAAGTAAAAACTTATATTACAAAAATCTAGCACAGACTATTCCAGAAAATTTCAGAAAAGGAATGTAATTATTTAATATTATCAATCTCAAACGTGTTCTCAAATATCATTGCAACATTATTCATTCTATTGCTATCGAATTATTTCTTTACCAAGAATATTCAAATCTCTTTTCTTTTCTTTTAATAAGATACAATATTTTCTTCTCATCAAGCTAACCCTAAACATTGAAAAGGTGAATAATAATAATAATAGCTAATAAACAAAATTATATATAAATGTAAACCCAACAAAGATACTGCAAGTGTCAGCTTAAAGCTGCGAAAAATTTCTTAAGTATATAAAAAAAAGAGGACAAAACTAAATAAATATAGTATGGCCTATGACCCTTTATATATTATCTGTCTAGGCCTTAAATCCTGATAAAAAACGATTTCTTCAATTTAAACAGAAGTCACAAAATTGAAAATAAACAACCATCGGTTACGGCTATGAAAGCCCTTCACCATTTCAAAAATTGCTATAATAAAAACCATTCAATCTTCTGTCACATACCTAATTAAATCTTCAAGAAACCACCAAGTGGCCTGACAGTACAGTCATGGCTTAGAGCCAAAATTTTAAAAACTGTTACCATCTATTTCAATTCAGGTCGAGAAGGCTCAAAACTAAAATCATGAAGTCACGGCTGTGAAAGCCCATATCCACTCAATACAATAGCCACTAGGTATTTTAAAACTCGCAAAGTAAAAGAAAAATAGCATAACTAATAACCACGGTGGAGCCATCAACCACAGCACATGGCAGTGCTTTCATTCTTTCCACGATACTTTTATGTGCAGCAAAAACCCTAGGTGTCACCAAGGCTTACCAGGGTGGATGCCCTTTCAGAAGACTATGGGTAGAGAGTTTCAACTTCAAGTTAGAATTTCGAGAACCTGGACATGGAAAACCTTATCCCTGTTAGTTACCCTTATTTTTCAAACAATAATTAAAACCCTGCCATTTAAAACTGAAAGGAAAACAGTGTGTTTTTACCTTATAAAATGCGCAGCAGTGAAGTTCTGGAAGCCACCCAATCCTGGTACGATGGTGTATCAGAGAAGGTAAATCCCTACAAATGGGATTGTACAGGACACAGTGAAAACCTCAGCCACAACTCCCTTTTTACTGTTCAAAATATTTAACACTCCCATAGAACTAAAACTCACTCAGAAATACAACGTCGAAGACAAACACTCTTTCAACAGCTATTTCAGTTCTGATTCCTTTCAGTATTTTAAATATTTTGACAAGAAAGTAAAAAATATATGTAATGGATTATTCTTATCAGCTCAGTAAGGTTACAAGGGCCTATGTGCAAATTATTCAGTGGAGGATTGACATCATGCTATGGCAGCCACGAGCTCTCGGCTCGACCATTCCACAACCCCGACAAAACAAAGTGCAATATTAGGGTTTAGGCAAGATATATGGTGGTTCAAGTCAGTGAGAAACCGTAAGCTCTAATCATCAACCACATGTCCATCAAATTCTTTTCAAATGATGGGTATTGGGCTATAGTGGAAAGTCTCGATTATAACCTGCATAAACCATTGAGGTGTTAAGTCAAAACCCTTTTACATTATTGCATGGTAATAATATTCCGCCTTGTTTTCAATTTCCTAGTTATAACCATAGGATAATAAAAACAATTTAAACTTGCTCAGTTTACTAGACAAGTTGGAATAACAATGTTCTAACTGTACTCATAGTATTGAACAATTTCTACACTTATATAGTAGTAAGACATCATTGATAGGGGTAAATTAATCCTCCCTAGAAGTACCTACCATTAAATCTTGGATTTTGGAAAGTGATTATTTTACAATAGAGTTTTTATGTATAGTTTAACTATAGCATAAGCAGTTATAAGTTTTCAATCTAACACCTACTATGATAATAATACTTTTAGAAATTACAATATATAACCATTGTAATTGAAAGTTCATATAAAGCTAGGTTTATATAATATGGAACTAGGTAAGAATACATGGTTTGGAAGGTTTACTAATGCAAAGTTTTTAAAGATTTAAAAGAACTCAAATAGATATGAACAATACCATAGTCCAATCTCTGCACAACATTGTGTAGTTAGGGATACAAGTACGTGCAAAATATCTTCTCTTTTATAAGATTGTTAGGCCTCTATGCTCTTTTTAGCAGAAGTAGAACTGTTCTCAATATATAACTCCTCGGATATGAAATACAAGCATTTAATTTAAAATACAAGAAGGGAGATTATTTGGATCAAATGCTATAGTGGTAAACTTGACTACACTTAACCCATCCTTTCATAGTATTGTTTTTATCATCATTTATGCAATTTGATAACATTAGAAATACCAACATTACCTTCTTCAGGGTCAAGCTGCAAACAAACATTTTACTAGCATTTATCCTATGCTAGTTGGATATTATACTCGATTTGGATATTTTTTTACTGGAACAAACTATTTACCTGTTTAGAGCCTATAAAAGAACCATTTTCCCACTGCGTTAGCTATAAGCTAAGTAAGCCCCGATCTCATCTAAGATGTTTTCCTACTTGACAAAAGAAATTATTAACACACTTAGTATTGGAGCAATATGTAGTTTCCTTTTTGACTTTCTGAAACATAAACTGTTGTGTTTAACATCCATAACATTGCACTTCAAGATAAACTAATAAATTATATAGCGCTTAAGAAATATAATTCTCTTTTTTAGTTATAATTGTTTGAGTATCCGCTAACAATTAATTGTTCATTGGCAATGACAACCTTGACAATTTATGTTACATGAAAAATTTTAAATTTTTATGATATTTTTGGGTTATTACAATCATCAAGAACAACATCTCAAACAACCATGCCTAACCTCCCAAGAGAATAATTTTTCTTTGTATATAGCGCTTAAGAAATATAATTCTCTTTTTTAGTTATAATTGTTTGAGTATCCGCTAACAATTAATTGTTCATTGGCAATGACAACCTTGACAATTTATGTTACATGAAAAATTTTAAATTTTTATGATATTTTTGGGTTATTACAATCATCAAGAACAACATCTCAAACAACCATGCCTAACCTCCCAAGAGAATAATTTTTCTTTGTATATAGCGCTTAAGAAATATAATTCTCTTTTTTAGTTATAATTGTTTGAGTATCCGCTAACAATTAATTGTTCATTGGCAATGACAACCTTGACAATTTATGTTACATGAAAAATTTTAAATTTTTATGATATTTTTGGGTTATTACAATCATCAAGAACAACATCTCAAACAACCATGCCTAACCTCCCAAGAGAATAATTTTTCTTTGTATATAGCGCTTAAGAAATATAATTCTCTTTTTTAGTTATAATTGTTTGAGTATCCGCTAACAATTAATTGTTCATTGGCAATGACAACCTTGACAATTTATGTTACATGAAAAATTTTAAATTTTTATGATATTTTTGGGTTATTACAATCATCAAGAACAACATCTCAAACAACCATGCCTAACCTCCCAAGAGAATAATTTTTCTTTGTGTTATAATATGGAAACCATTAGGAGGTTTTAAGAACTAAGTATGGGTCATAGTCCCTTGAGCATGCTTGAGGGAGGAAACTCAAGAATTATGTCCTAAAGATATGTTTTAAGGCTTGAGGTCCATGAGAAAGGAATTGAATCTGCACATAGGACCTTTGTATGTGATATTTTGCATCTAAGAGAGAACATGTAGTGCATTAGAATTCTCTTAGCGCTAGAAGCATATCCGCAGGCATTGTTGAGGGAGGAAACCTGGTCCTTAGGCCCTAAAGGAATCCTATAGACATATAGGGCTAAGAACAACACCTCGAACAAACACACATGATCTCTTAAGGGTATCCTCAACCTTTGAGTTGGGATATGGCCATGATTAGGATTTTTTTAGCATAAGATATGGAGGATAAGGTGTTAATCATGGTTCTTACATAAATATTTAATTTTAGGTTGTAAACCAGCTTTACAGCTCAAGGTCCATGAACAACACCTTGATTCACCATAGATGACCTCTATTGTTGATAGTCTTGTTTTGAATGGAGATATGGGAACCATTAGAGGTTTCTAAGTACTATGTATGTGTCTTGGGACCTTGGACATAATAAGGAAGGAAACCTAGGCCTTAGCCCCTAGAATATGCTTATATCCATCTAGAGAAAAAAATGATGTGTTAAACAACCTCAATAGATCCTTCCATGGTTCCATTAGAACATTTTAGCACTAAGTACAGATATTAGGACCCTTCACATGGGTAGGGGGAAACACTTGGTCCTTAGTCCTTAAAGGAATTTGTTAACCATTTAGGACAAAATTGATGCCTCCAACCACCATACATGACATTGAAAGTGAATCATTTGAATCTTAATCAGGATATGCATGCCATCATCATATGTTGAGCACTAGGTATGCATCTCAAGGCCATGTACATGGTCAGGGGAGGAAACTATGGCCTTAGGCCCTAACTAAAGCTTCTAGGCATCTAAGGATAGGAAGGATTCCTTAAAAAATTACATGTATGGCATCTCATAGTTATATTTGGACTATGACTATGGATATTAGTAGAATTAGGTGGTTTTGAGAAGCAGGTATGGGACCTCCGAGACATGATTAAGGTAATATGCCCTTTCCTTAGGCCATAATGGAATATTTGAGGCACCCATGTTAATGCACAATTCCTTTAAGAACCGAATATGACCTACTGAAGGTATGCTTGGTATCCAAGATAATATGCACATGCCTTTAAGAGGTTTTGAGCATTAGATATGGGTATTAAGGCCTCAACATGGTCAAGGGAGGAAATCCAAGACTTTACCCCTAAATAATATTTTTGGCATCTATGGATACACATGTTCCTTACTCACTATCCCTCTATGCCTTACTCACTTGCCCTCCTTGCCTTTGTATTTCCATCTCTCACTATCTCTATGTGTGTGTGTGTCCCTCCCTCACTCCCCATCTCTCAAAACCTCCCTCCACCTTATTTATACCTCCCTCATTATCCCTCCCTACATCACTCTCTCTCTATTGCTTGCCCCTTCCCCCTCTCTCGTTGTTTCTCACACCTCCCCCCCTCTGTCTCCCACAAAATCTCTATGTGTGTGTGTCCCTCCATCATTCCCCCTCTCTCATAACCTCTCTCCACCTTCACTATACCTCCCTCACTATCCCTCCCTCCACTAGTCTCTCTCTATCACTCACCCCTCCCCACTCTCTCTCTCTCTCTTTCTGTGTGTGTGTCCCCCCCTCCTCTCTTTATATATCTATGTGTGTGTATCACTCCCTCAACTCCCCCTCTCTCATAGTTTCTCTCCACCTTCTATATACCTCCCTCACCATCCCTCCCTGCATATCACTCTCTATATCATTCATCCCCCATCCCTCTTTGTCGATCACCCCTCCCTCCCTCTCTTTGACATAATATTTTTATGTGTGTGTCCCTCCCTCACTTCCCATATCTCATAATATCTCTCCACCTTCTCTATACCTCCCTCACTATCCTTCCCTCCATCATTCTCTATTTCTCACCCCTCCCCCTCTCCTTCTGTCACTCACCCCTTCCCCTCTTTCCCACATAATCTTTGTGTGTGTGTGTGTGTGTGTCCCCCCTTCTCTCACAAACTCCCTCTGTCTCTCCCTCTTCCTACAACTTCTATTTACCTCCCTCTATCAATATCTCCCTTCCTTCTCCCTTAATTACCATCCCTCTATGACATTATCCCTCTCTCTCTCCCTCTCTCTCTCTCTCTCTCTACATGTGTGAACCCGCCCCTTTATCTCCTTGTTTCTATCCCCCCGTAACCCCTCACTCACACACACACACCTTATATCGCTCCCTCAATATCTCTTTCCTTCACTCTATCTCCATCCCTCCCTCATCTCCCTCCTCCCTCTCTATTGTATTCTCTCTGACACACTCTCTCTCTCTATGTTTTCAACTTATCCCTTCTACTCAACCCCCTACCCCATTATGGCCCTTATTCTCCATTTTATCACATCTCATTCCCATCTCTTCAATTTCCCCCTCCTTCGCCTCTCTTCTCCAACACATCCTATTCCTCCTCTAATACTCCATATCCACCTTTCCATTAATCAATCCTCTCTCTCGTCAAACCATCACCCACTTCCTCCCCCCCACCGTATCCCCCTTCATCACTCAAGTCTTGTGTACTGCTTCCAACCCTATACGACTTCAACACCTCTTCTCCCCCTAATAATTCTCTCAATCTCCACTCCCCTAACCCATAATTTTTCCATTCCATTCATCTTTCTCCACTTGAATTTATAGCATCCTCTTAGGACCTTAACCCTTCCCCACCCCCTCTCAACTATTAACAATCCCCACTTGAACTTTCAACATCTTCCAAGGACCTTCAACCTTCCCCACCCCCTATCAATTATTAACAATCCCCACCTGAACTTCCAACATCCTCCAAGGCCCTTGACCCTTCCACACCCCCTCTAAACTATTATACATACATTTGATATATTACATAGTGCTAGATTTTTATCTCTACAAAACACATGCAGGTTATAAAACTATAATGTGCACGCGTTTTGTAGTTATATAACGCGTGTGTGTTTTGTATTTCTATAATGCACTTACGTTTTCCAATTCAACAAGAGCAGGAGATGTAATTTGAATTTAAACATGCCAATTCACTTTCTCACATGTCACCAATAGTCCTATGTGTATGGTTTGGAGTTTGCTTTGGTAATACCAAACATATGCTATGGTATATGATAAACCATAGCTAATTGGGAATTTCTTCCATTTTCTGAAGAAATTGTTGTTTACACACTTGTTACAGTATACTACACATAATCGTTTTTGACAAATCTTAAACATAAATAACATTTTTTCTGCACATTCTAAATATGTAATTTTTATTAAAAAATATTATATTTTCCTATTTGTTTTCAATTTCTATTGTGTCCTAACTCCTTAACTCAAAAAACATGTTGTTAGTGTTTTTTCCATAACTTTTTCAATTCTTAATCGTTTTAAAAAGAAATTATAGAGTGCACTAGAAGACACTCACCTCTACATTCTATAAAAAACCAATTTCATGATTATTTCATTAAGACCTTCAAAGGCTGCACCCACAAAAGACGTATCATTTTCGAGGAATAATCACTTAGATAATTATCAAAAAATTTGAAAACTACTAATTTTATTTTCAAAAAATAGCGTTGCATTAGTGCTATATGTTCTCTACATGCTTGCAAATTTTTGTATCTCGAAAGCATCATTTAGGCCCTCAAAGGTTGTACGCACAAAAACATATACCTTATCATTTGTCTAAAAAATAAAGTGTCTGTTAGAAAAAATGAAACTTGACATAGTTATAAAAAAGTCAATACATAAACCTTATATATTTGGAAACGTGATTCAATTTCCTACATTTAATCTTATTTACTCAAAGTAGGATATTTTTTGTAAGTATCTCAAAAAATACAATTAAGCTGAGGGATGCCTGATTTTTCAGTTTTCTATTGCATCTAATGTGCCAAAAGTGACCATCATTAGCTTGCACTCACCTTTAATGAAATTTTGATTTTTTTTATTATATATGAGTGTATAGAGATCTATTTCTTTTAGTACACCATATAATTTATTTGAGAAATAATAAAGACACCCAAAAGTTATAACATAAACAACAGAGCATTCTATTTTGGAATCATGGCATATGTCACTTTAAAATTTAATAAGAAATTGGAAAAACAAACATTTATATGAAAAATATATAAATATTTAGAATTTGTAGAATCTACTTTACAAATATGTTTAATTTTATAAAAAAATATTTTGTTTTGCATTATCAAAAGTGTCATTGAATTCAAGCAATTGGATAGAGTTTTGGAATTCAACTAATAGCCTTTTTTTTCCTCCCAACAAATATGTTCATTAGTCCGAACCAAATTCTAAACGAATCACTGCTACCTATATTTGAAATTTAAAATAATGCATATGCTTTAGAAAATTCATATGCATTAAATAACAGTAATATGTTATTTCACATAAATATGTGTTATGTAAAGCGCACACACACACACACACACACACACACACACACATGAGCATTTGCTTGCTCCAAGTTCTTTTCCTGGTGATCATGTTCCAAAGAATTTTTCCACCCATGGCTAGGTTTTGGGTAGCCACGTCTCTGATTTGAAGGCCCCCCTCCATCTTTGGCTTCGTGACCTTGTCCCAGCTCACTAGGTGAAGCTTCTTTTCACAGTTTCGACCACCTTCCCAGAGGAAGCGACGGAGCAGTTCATCTATTTTGGTTGTTATGGCTTTGGGGGCTAAAAGAACCGAGCATTGATAGATTGGAAGGTTGGTAAGGACAAAATTCATCAAAGTAACTTTACCTGCTTTGTTGAGCCAATTTGGCCCCCACGCATGGATCTTGTTTTTTAGATTGTCCAGAAGGGGCAGCCAATGGACAACTCTAGGGGAAGCTTTGAAAATTGGAATGCCCAGGTAGGTAAAAGTGTCCCAAATTGTAATTCCTTCCATTTCAAGAATCCAATATAACTCTAGCATTTTGTGAGGAGAGCAATTCCAGCCGTAGATCTTACTTTTATGAAAGTTTATTTCACTTCCAAAGTTGTCTCTGTAGTAGTCAAGTTCTGTTTTAAAGTTCCTTGTTGTATTAAGGTTGGAAGCTCCCAACAAAAGAGTATCATCAGTGAACTGGGTGTGGTTTACATCCTTGACCTTTGGGATGATTCTGATGCCTGAGAGAGACCTGTTTTGGAGACATCTATTCAATTGGAAGCTTAGAACGGAGGCTTGGATGAAATAGAGCACAGGGGAAAGAGGGAAACCTTGCCTTAAACCTCTTGAGGCTTGGAAAAAGTTGGCAGGATGACCATTAACCAAAGGGGCAATCTAAGGGGCTGATATGCAACCTTTGACCCACTCTATGAATTTTTGACTAAACCCAAAGTTTCTCATGGCTACAAGAAGGAAATCGTGCTTGACGTTGTGAAAAGCATTAGCTAGGTCCAACTTTACCACCATACCCTTCTCTTTTTTCTTGCAACTGGTATGAATGGCTTCTTGGACTAAGATAATGTTATCGAGAATGTATCTTCCTCTCACAAACCCACCTTGATTTTCTGGTATCAACTTAGGCAGGATTCTTTTGAGTCTGTTAGCCATTATTTTGGTAATGATTTTGTATCCTGTATTGCATAGGGAGACATGCCTAAATCTATTTAAGTTCTTAGCGCCTTTTTCTTTTGGAATGAGGGCCAAGAACAAAGAGTTGGTGCTGCCACCCAACTTGGTACAGTTCTGAGACTTCTTGACCATTCTGTACAAGTCCTTTTTTATAATGTCCCAACAAGAAATATAGAACCGGGCTGTAAATCCATCCGGCCTAGGAGCTTTGGCAGGATCCATTTTGAAGAGGGATTTCTTGATTTCACGAGTACTAACAGGGCTATTCAACAACAGGTTGTCATCATCATTGATCAATTTTGGAATTTCTGAGAGAGGATAGGAATTCGGGTCCACTGGTTCCAGATCTGGGGCGGAATAGAGATTTTTGAAAAAGGAATGAGTTGCCTCCTTAATGCCACTAAAATCCTTTATGACTTGGTCTTGCATCTGAATTTCATTAATGGAGTTATAGATTTTTCTAGCTTGGGCTTGCTTGTGAAAGAATGAAGTGTTTTTGTCTCCGGCTTGAAGCCAAAGCGTCCTTGATTTGACTCTCCAGTAGATTTCCTCTTCTCTACAATATTTGTGGTACTTCCTTTGAAGCTCAGCTTCCCAGTTGAGCAAGGTAGGAGTAATTGGGGACTCTTCCAAGACCAATCGCTGCCGTTCCAAGGCCTTCTAAATTCTTTTCCTTTTAACCGGAGACAAGCTTAGACTTTTAGCCCAAGCTTTCAGATCAGCTTTGAGTCTTCTGAGCTTTCCTTCCTAGACATAAAAGGGGGATCCATAAACAGGTTCATTCCAGGATTTAGACACAAGGTTAAGGAAGCCTTCCTGATCTACCCAAATTTGGCTAAACCGGAAGGGGATAGGACCTAAATTTTTCCTAGGAGAAAGGGAGAGCGAAATTGGTTTTTGATCAGAAGTGTAATGTGGGAGAATCTTGGAGGTCGCCATAAGTCCAAGGGTTAGGAAAGAGGAATGAATAAGGAAACGGTCTATACGGGCAGCTATGTGACCAGGTCATGTCCTTTAATTGGACCAGGTGAACTTTCCACTGTCAGGTATGATATATTCAAGTTCCCAATCCAGCATCAAGTCTTCCACCCACTCTCTTGCAAGATCCTGGACTATTGATCCCCCTTTTTTTCGGCTAGAGCAAGGGTTACATCTCCAGCCACTACTAAATTTTCAAGGTTATGATGGTTGAGAAACAGTTTTAAGGAATCCCAACACTCTTTTTTCTCAAGAAATGAAACAGGAACATACATATTAAAAGGCTTACCAAATGACCGGATTCTGTATGGAGCAGCTTGGTGAATAACCAGTGAGTGGTTCCTTCTTCTTCTACTAGTTCGAGCTTTGCGGAGTCCCAAAACGTTGCTAAAGCTCCTGAAGCTCCTCTCGCACTCACAGCCCTACCCAGGCCTTTCTTCCAGAACACGTTACTTACTCAGAGGAGAGCATCCTCCTCCAGTTTCGTCTCCTGGATTAGGAGGACTTCATGCCTCATAATTACTCTTACTAAATCCCTTATAGCTTCTTCTTTTAGAGTGATGCCTAGTCCTCTGCAATTCCAGGAGATGTATTACATTATTTACCTAGATGAGAGGGATAGCCCCCTTTCGGGGTTTTTCCTAGCTTCATCCCCGATCTGGTATTCATCATTTCTGGAATTGTATGCTGTGAGCCTTGAACCACATCCTTGTAGGACTACTCTTCCCTTCTCTTCTTCTCAATCTTTCGTCGACGCTTTGGTTGGTCTGGGGTACCTAACGGACTGCTTGCTTCAGTATCTCTTTCCTCAGAGGATTCAGCTCCTATTTCCGAACCCAAACTAATGTGTTCCTTTGACGGAATGGAGACAACAGGTTGAGGGATTGGCTCGGTTGGGGCTTGTGGCACCCGAACTTCTTCAACTTCTAGAACGTTTGTGGGAGTTTGAACTTCATTAGGATTTTCCTGGGGAATAGGCTTTGAGCTGCCTTCCTTTGGGGGTTCCTGGGCCGTTTTCTCCTTGCTTTTGGCATTGTTAGAGGTTTTCCCTTTCTTTACTTTCTGCCAACCTTCAGCATCTTCTTTCCCAGCGGCCAGCTTGGGACAGTGTCTTTGGAAGTGGCCATGCTCTTGGCAATTCCTACACTTGAAGGGTAGATCTGCTTGTAGTCCAACTTCTGGTAATGAGTCCAAGATCCAACGGTTAGTTTTACTACCTCGGGAATGCCAGCTTCAAGATCAACTTCAACACAAATTCTAGCACAGGTGTATTGTCCCTTATTATCGGCTTTGTCAATAAAACGTCCGACTTCGTTCCCTATTCTCTGCAGTGAGTCGAAATCCCAGCAATGCACAGGAAGATTAGGAAGCCTAACCCACACCGGCACTTCTTTGGGGAGATCGATTGAGGGGTCAAAATTTGGTGTCCATTTGTTCAGGTATAATCCCTGCATCCCCATGAAGTAGGGGCCATTTCTAAAGATTAAGTCTCGATCTTCTTCTGAGATGAATTCAAACACAAAGAACCCTCTCCCAACAGGGTAACAAGTTACTCCATGTTTCAGGTTGGGATTCCAATTTCTCTATATCCAGACATTTGTAGACTTGGTGGAGGGCCATAAACCCATAAACTGACCCACGAGGCCTCGCTTAGCCAATGCCAAAGCTATCTTCATTGGTTGTTCTTTAGGAAGGGCGATTTCAGGAATTTCCTCCAACTTCTTGATAAATTTTGGAATCTCTGGAGGAGAGGTCTTCTTACCTCTGCTATTGAGGAGCCTTGGAAAGGATTCCTCATATGAACTTGAAGGGGGGGTGGGGCGGGGAGGGGGCGGGCGGCGACCTCCCCTCCCCCAGGCACCACCATGAACACTCTCTCTCAAAGCTGCAGCTGCTCCAACCGTAACGCGCGCAACGCTCCCTCCTTCTTGCTATAGCTTGAAGGTCATTACTAATATCTCATTGCCTTTATTTTCCTCTAGTACATCTACTAGTCAGTGATACAGGTGTTGAACGATATGCCAATACTCCCTCCATGCCCAAGTCGCTATTACATATTAAGGGGTCATTTTAAGACATTTTGTTGAGACAAAACGTTTTTTTTGGTCTTCACTTGTAAGTATTATTTTGGTTTTTAAGGGGACATTTTAAGATATTTACTTGAGACAAAACCATTTTTTCGGTCTTCACTTAATTACATATTTTTAGTTTTTTGGTAACAAAAAGAGTGTTAGCAAATGGTTAAGGGAAGAGGAAAAATTGAGGGCAATATTGAGAACCAAAACGAGAGCTAAATTGGGAGCAAAGCTTTGGGGAATATGAAAGGAGAAAGCACATGGTTTTCGATATTAGCCTAGATTATTTGTCGTTGTAAACCCTAGTAGCATTGACCCCTCATCAAATAGACTTTTTTTGCGCTTGTTCTTTCAGATATCACAATTGTCTATCTTATTGCATATAAAATGGTTGAAGGGTAAGCTTACAAATAAAGGCTTGGTTGAAACTTGAGTACATTAATTATGACAGAATTGGGCAGGGCATAACTAGTCACAAAAATATTTTGAAGCATTTATAAACTCTATTCTCAAACAAACAAATCATCATATTGACATTACAACACCCATACAAAGTTGGTTCCACTTTTTAGGGACATTCTAGTTTTCTTAAATGCAAGTGAGTTGTAAAATTAAATAACATGACTCCATGATGTTTACTAGGCTTCGGCATTATCGTGACTAAGGCCGAAGCTAATATTAACGAAATGCATGTGTTTTAATGCATATACATTATAAAACAAACATGCATGTCAAAACACATATGTGTTTTAATGCACATGTATTTTCGTATTCTATTAAATCGGCCAACAGAGAAACCCCAACCATTTGTCTTAAAGCAAGCCGTATGCATTTTAAGGGTGCAATTTCTCCATCAAGGATCAAGCATATAGACATCTGAGCGTGTGAATGCGGGCACATTTTAAATTTGTTTAGAATGTTTTAATTTCTTCATAAATTTATAAAATGTTGTATATAATTTGAATTGATTGCATCTTTAAATTCTAAACTATATAAATTGTATATAATTTTGATAATAGTTCAAATTGAATGTTTGTTCAAATAATGGATTGATTTTGGAATGCTATACAAACATGGAATCCCAAAACCCAAGCACAGAGTCCCAAAACCCATGCATGAAATTGAGTGGTTGTGAAAACACAAACATGGAACACATTGATCCAAGACATGGGGAAAAAGTAAACCTTAAAGGACATGAAGAAAAAGTAAACCCTCAAATAGAAGAAGAACCTAAAATAAACCGGGATGTAGAAATACTAGCGGCATTGGCGTCCTTAAGATGCCTAAGTGGCGTTTTTAAAGAGGGGGGCCAATTGAATCCTCCCTTGGGAAAACAATTAATACATGATTATTTCCATGAGTAGTAATGCCCAAGGGGAATTGTATAACATTACTACCTTCTATAGGGAGCAAGACAAGAAATTTATGCAAATGACCTAAGCCACCAAGATGTTAAGAAGCTAAAACTTACAAAAGACGTGTTATATTCCTTGTTCAAAGACCCTTCCACCACCATGGTTCCACCAACTAGTAGGCATCATATATCCATCGATTGGTGCACAAAGCTAGCTATTAATGAAAATGTGATGGAACGATGATGGGTGAGTGCAAGCTAATGATGGTCACTTTTGGGATGTTAGATGCAACAAAAAATTGAAAAAACAAGCATCCCTCATATTTCATGGTTACTTTGAGACACCTGCACAATGAATATTGGTTTCAATAAAAAGATGAAATTTAGGAAATTGAATCACCTTTCTAAATATATAACTTTTTTTATTGAAAATTTTCAGAACTAGCTCAAATATAAAATTTTAATATTAACATTCTTTTTTTGGCAAATTATAATGTATATCTCCTTGTTAGTGTATC